>VXBZ01006559.1:165923-202210 GCA_013399135.1 Heliornis fulica
TGTTTGTCGGCTGTGCCCGGGCGCGGGGCGGGGGAGAGAGAGAGGTGGTGAGAGCAGGCGCTGGGTTTCGGGTCTCTCTAACATGGTTTCTCAATGTGTGTTTTCTTTCTCTCCTCCTCCCGCCGCCTCTCTCCTCCTTCCCAAACACACACGTACACACACACTCACACACACGCTTCCCCTCTCCCTCCCCCTCCTCAAGGCCGAAAAGGCAAGCCAAACCCGCAGCCGACGAAGGCTTTTGGGATTGTAGCGTCTGCACCTTCAGGAACAGCGCCGAAGCCTTCAAATGCAGCATCTGCGATGTCAGGAAAGGCACCTCCACGAGGTATGTCCGCACCTTGCGAGGCGGCTTTCGCTCCGCGCCGGGCTCTGTCGACTTGTTGATTTATTTTTTCTCTCTTGCCTGGAGATCGGCTGGTTGCACCCCCATTTTCCCACCCGATGCAGTCCCTTCTGTCCCGGTGCAAAGCCTTGTGGATTTTAAGAATTCTCTTTCAAGCATTTAATTGGAGTTGGAAGACATATTTCATGGATGTGGCGCCAACCTGAATCTTTGTCATGTGGGCTTTTTGTCGCTGATGTACAAGAAGACCCCCTGGAGATGTGCAGGCAACCAGAAACATTCTGACCGTGGTTTGGGACGGATGGTTTTCTATGGTTTAGGTGGAGATTTACCTGTATTTTTCTACAAGAGTAGAAATGATTGAGGATTAGAGAGTGAGAAGGGAAACGGCTGAAACTAAAGATGCCATGAGAACAACTGCTCCCTTCCTGAGATGTTGATCTCTTGGTGTCTGTTGTCATCTGAAAGGAATCGGCTTTGTGCTCAGTGTGGGAAATGGTGCGGATTTCTGAAAGCTTTAGCTGTCAGGTGTCTCTGATTGCCTTGCTCTGAGGAACTGTGGAAGTCTTTATGAGGTGGTGAAGCTGACATGCAGTAGTTTATTTAGTCTAACCCTCCTCCCTCCCACTCCAGTAAACCCAGAAGCTTTCACTCTCACAGTTGATAGGTTCAGGAAGTTTGTTCTGGAAGTACCAGTTGGTGCTCAAACAGGTCTGGGGTGCTCTGCTTTTTCTTCTGATTTGTTATACCATGTCGTGTTCCAGTTTTGTTCATGCTGTACCTTCCAAATGTGAGCTCCCACTGCTCTGCTCTGCCAAGGAAGCAGCCCCTAAGATTGCCATTGTGAAAAGCATCGTTTTCTTCCTTTGAGGGAAGCAGTGTATTGAGATGCTCTCATCAGCAGGCTGTTTGCATGACTTGGCTGTCTTGACTTGATTGACAAAGGAGGTGAAAGCATGTTCGGTCGGTTATTGTTTGCACTGTGCTTTAGACAATGTGAAGTGCCTGCCTTGTTAATGGGGAGCATGCTTTTGAGCCATTGAAACTCTGAGTTACAGCAACAGAGTGCTGTAGCACTTCACCCTGCGCTTTATGATGCACATTGGTTACAAGTATCCCTATGCTTTTTACAAAATATACAGAGGTGTCGAAACCATTTGCAGTAGCGTAGTTAGAGCCATGAGTAAAACAAGGTCGAGCTTTTGGGATGGTAGCTTTCTGTACCTGCAGCAGATTCTTCACTTGCTTTGTTCAGTCTCGTATTGTCATGCAACTAAACCTCCACAGCACGTGTGATTTCCGTGGTTTTCTGTTTCCTTGGCTTCCCCGTTGGCTCAGGTGAAACACGTTGATCCCGCAGTTGCCTGGTATTTAACTGTGCTACTACAGCGTGTAGCCTTGCAGTCACCGAGAGTTCTCACAGCGTCACGTCAAGCATATGCATGGGTGTTTGTAGGAGGAGAGCCTTAATGAGATGTAGGAGCCCATATGGGTTGTATCTTGTATCAGGCTCGATCATTTTCATTTGGCCACCACGCTGATGTTCATTTTGAGAGCAGTAGCTCTCTCTCACATGCCTTTCCTTTTTTTTTTTATGATTATTTTCAAACTGTTGGAGGTAGTAGGATGTTTTGTCTTGTAAAGGACCCTTGAGAGGGGTGGCAGTTGGTGATTTCAGGTTAAGAGCTGTAGCCAGCCTTACTTGCAGATGTGATCCTTGGGTCTAGAACACTGTACTTTCTATTTAGCTTTTAATGGACCCTTATGAATGGCTCCTAATTTTAATTCATTTAATTCATCAGCTTTCTATTCATTATTGCTGGCTTTTAATTTGCTTTTGTTTGTAGAATTTGAGAAACTATTTAAAATATTCAATGGACCATCATGTCTTCTTGCATACTTATATAATTTATGAATAAATATAACTGAAAGCAGGAGTGATTGAACGTTGTGAGCGAGCCTTGTGTGTTAAGAAGACCTGGGAGGTCAGAGCTCTTTGTTGTGGTATTGCTTTGAGCTTCTGCAGTATGTGACGTATGAGTTGATGCCAGGGAAATTCTTCAAAATTTTTAAAATGAATGACTGATTTACAGATACTTAACGAGTTATCATTGATAATTTATTACTTGAAATATAAGGTGTCTGATGAGCTTGACTTATAAGTTGCAATTTGACAAGTTGACGACACTTTTCCACGTTTGAAATTGCCTTGCTTCATTAAGGCTTGCTTCACCAGCACTTACCGGAAACTTATCAAACTCCTGTTGTAAAAAGCTCAATGAGGTAGTGACAGACAGACATCATCAACATGGTGAGGCAACTGGTTTTCATCAATTATTGTGTACAATTACAGTATGTCCAGGTTTTATTATTAATGTCTCATGTGTCCTATTCTTCCTAGCTCACCCCCTGGCCTGAGTTATTTGGTGTCAGATTTATTTTGGTTGATAAATATTCTCTGATTTGAGAACTGGTTTGGACATTAGCTAGTTGTCACTGTGTGTATGGGATTTTTTTTGGGTTTTTTTCAGACTTGATATAATCTGTTGGTGTGTGTGGAGGGATGGCTGGCAGCACTTAGAAGTTTTTCTCTCTCAGATCCAACTATCCCCTTTCCCCAGGTTCTCATAAAACGAGCTTCAAACACAGTTTGAGAGGTGACCGCCAAGTCAGAACCGCTGTAGATGCTAAACAGTTGAACTGAACCTGAATACCTTTTCAAGGGGCTGTTTATAAATATTTCAGTTGCCCTTTTAAATAAAAATGAGGTCAAATCCATCTCAAGAGAATTGGGAGTTGTCGTGCAAAGATTACGTTAAATCTGTTGTACTTACTTGACTACTGGATTTGTTACAGTATGTTGCTAACTCCTTTTCCTCAACTTCATTCTTGCTCTTTTGTGGTTAAACTTTATTGTGCTCTATTTAGGCATGGATTTTGAGTTTTTTCTACAGTTTTCCTTCCACGAGGGTCGTGGTAAAGACACAAGCTGTATTCAACACAGCGTTCAGTTGTGTGAGATGATTATTTAACTGACTGGCTTGGGAGAGAGCACTGGCAATGTGTTTTATGTCCTTTCCAAGAGGGTTTTTGTAGTGGTGTAACAGCACAGGGAACTGGTGCTGGCCATTTCTTCTACTTGTGTCCTGTGATTCTTCTGGTAGCTTGCTCTGGTGTAGCCCCACCAGCTCCTGCACACAAGAGAAGTCTTGAAAACTTCTGCTGGGAAGTTTGGTCTATGGATACATGTTCTTTTCCATTATCCATTACTTCTTCAAACACAGAAAGAAAGTTTACTTCAGGTTTTGTAGGAATGTGAGGGTAGAATTTGGGCTTGTTATGGGGAGCTGTTGTGTTTCTGACTGAGGGTAGACAATGTTGTTGCTCTTCTCCCCCTTTGGGTCTCTGATAGTTTCTGTACATTGTGCTCCTGTACACCTCTTCTTGTAGCTTCCTCTCTCGTCCCAGGCACAGTTGCTCATAGTGTTTCTATGTGAGATTCACTTTCAGGCGTTGTTGTGAAGGAGAATATTCTCTCCTCCTTCTGATTTCACAGAGGTAGTTGCTATTTTGGGAATCTTTCCTTGTGGATGAATAGGCAAACGGGGTGAGATGATGGAGCTTCTCTGATGTTAATTTTCCTCTAACTTCAGGATAAGTGCCTTGCTTGTCTGAACTTCACTCCCTCTGTCATGAATGTGCCTTGATTACAGAGAAATGCACTAAAAGACAGTCCGTGGAAGTTACAAGAGCAACAACTGAATGTCTGACATGCAAATTAGCAAAACAATAGGTCTTTTTAGTACAAAGTTATCAATTTGTAGTGTGTCAGTCTTTTGCAAGGCATGCATGTAACCATTTCTGTTGTATTTGTTGCAAATATCTGTATATGCAAAGTGCATAGTCTGCACTAAGTAATTTGGGATGGACCTTTCATTGTGAAGGACTCAAGGTGTATGTGTCAGGTTTCTCAGATAGATACTGGCCTCTGTGCCCCATCAGTTCTCCAGAAAATTCCTTTGCATATTGGCAGGATCTAAGCAATCACCTTGAAGGATGTAAACTAGTGACAATGTCACCACTGAAAAGTATTCTTGTGTTTTGCATCCAAGCTGGGCTGACCAGAATAGACACAAGATAGTCCTGCTATTCCTGGAATGAGGAGTCAGGCTCGTGGTCCTGATCTCTGTACAACTTATATGCCTGGCTTATTTGCCAGGGATTTGCAGGACTGTTCTAACAACCTTTGCTTGGCTGTGATGTCGCTGGGAAGCAAAGTGGTTTCATTCAGTTCTTTCCAGTTAAGCTTTTTTTTTTTTTGCTTGCATTAAGGTGAGTTTAATTTGGTGTCATAGTGAGCTTTTAAGTGGGTTATTTTCTGTTAAAATGGGACTGTGTGACTCGTCTGGAAAAAGCTGTTGTGGAAGGGATGTTGGTGCCTTTTCTCTGGAATATCTGTTTCATTAATTGGCCATTTAGATCTATGGTCAAATAGTCCCTTTTTTTTTTGCTGTTGATTGCTGAAGTTAAGTAGCACTTGGATCAGGTGGAGCCGAGCATGGTCTGCACCAGCCTGGAGCCGTGCCAACGGCTGTGGGGCCATCCAGTTCCTGGCGACGTGTCCCCTGGGGACTGCTTTGTTGGCAGTGGGTGGGAACAGCATAACTCTGCTTAGGTAGCTCTAGGCGCTGGCATGCACGATTCCTATTTGCCTGCACACAAGGAGCTCCTGAGACCTCTGTTGTCTCATACCTTCTTTACCAGTGCTGTCTAAACACAATTAGCTGCTGCTTTCCTGATTTGTAGATGAGGAGTGTTTTTGCCAGGTCTGGCAACCCTGCCAGAGCATGGGAGCTAAGGACAGGAGGAGCTGTTTGCAGTCCTGGCATTTTACAAGCAGACAATGCTGATGGTTTGCAGCAGACACCAAATTCTGGGGCTGTGGTGTGATGGTACAGTAAGTTTGACCCAGTGACACGTGTTGCTGGACCCAAGGTGCTGCAGCCATGGGGCTTGGAAGTATTGATCTCCTGGTATAGTTCCATGCTACCCTTGTGTTTTAGAAGTAGCATGGATTTAGTCTGTGAAGCTTCATCTGAGAAGATGAAGCTGTTCAGCTTCAGGTCAGCTATTATCTGTCATCCTGGTGCAAGCATAACACTGGCATAAAATGTGTGTCTTGTTCTTTGGCTGTGTGAAAGAAATTAGAGCTGTGTCCTGATTTGCTCCTTGCTCGTCTTTGGCTCTGGCATTAATGATCTCATTACCATCACCCCAGGATTTCTCCTGGGTCTCAGCACCCCTGGGAAATCATTCTCAGCAGGGAGGATCCAGCTGCACTAATGTGCAGCATGATGGTGTTACTCCCTCGCTACGGTTGCCAGAAGTGCTGTAGGTGACAAACATTGCAGGTATATTTCTTCCATTGCTTGGATGGGATCCTATTTAGGAAAAATAGCTGTGCCTGTTAGGGTGCTTATTTTATTAGGGTGGAAAAAAGGGTTTATGTACCCTTTATGTTATGTACATTAGAGTTATGTATATTAGTAACATTTTGGTGTGGGTAAGGTGTGTTACAGCGTTGGTGTGGCCTGCCTGCCCATTTGGGCTGAGGGATTGTGGATGGCAAGGTTTGAAGATCTCTCTGTTGGAGGCTGTAAAGATCTAACTGATAAACTCTGGCACTGAGTGTGTTAATCTGTCACTGATAATATCCACACTGTATGTCAGTCATTTTTCCCTTCTTCCACAGACTGTTTTTTTGGGAGACAGGAGTCTAAATCAAGGTATCTATGTGTGTGTAGGAGGAGAGGGCATGCAACTCTGCTGTAAAGACAGTTCATCCACTGGGATGCTGGCCCTGGCTCTCAGCAGGTCCTCGTGGGGAAGTGGTAGGCAGAGGAATGCCGAGCAACTTTCTCTCTGCGTGCCTTTCTTAATTGCACTGATTGTATCACGTGCCTGTGTGCCTGTCCGCTGGCAGTGGAAGGGCTGCTGCATTTGCAATGATTGGCATGTGGGTTTGCACCCTGATGAGGGTTCATCTAGTAAGTGGGACATTGCTTGCACTGGAAACAGTGTGCAGAGTTGCCTGGAGCAATAGCTGAGAGGAGGGAGGTGGTAGATACAGCCACGCTCTGCTCCCGTGGGATCTTGATGTGTTCTCCAGCGGCTCATGGTGCCGTGGGGCTGAACTTAGGTCCCTGAAAAAAAATAAAACACATGGCACCCGAGACCCATGAGAGATGAAAGAAGTTGAGAAACGTGCTGTGGTCTGGGTGGATTGTTTTGGCCGACTGCATTCAGCTTTTGTGCTGTAGCTGGGGACCCCCCTGCTGTAACCCCGCGCTCGTCTGCTGCTGGTCATGAATCAGATGTCACTTGTGCTCTGGATGCTGAGAGACTCCCCTTGCATTAGCAATGTGAATTCAGTGGCTTTGCTGTTGGTAGGCTCTGGGTTCCTTGCCGTGGTGCTGCTCCTTTGCTTCCTGCACCATTGAGCTTGAGCTTGCAGACAAGCTCTTCCAGGGTCCCTTGGTGAGCAGCACAGGAGTTCACAGCGCTTGTGGAAGTGCCTGTGTGCAGGAATATGGCAGCAGGGTGAGAGGTGCGCTTTCAGCGTACTCCGGTGTGAAGTGAGAGATGTGCTCTGCTTGTCCTTTATGTATCTCTCCTGGTTTGTGTAATTCCTCTTACAAGGAAATCCACTGACCTATTTTTTTGGGATTTTAGGTGGTTCTGTAGGTTAGTGGGTTCCAGTCCTGCAATGTAGGTCACTCGCAAGGTGCGCTGGAGTTGCGTAACGCACAGCTCTGACCTGAAATAAGATTCATACAGACTGTCTCTGTGCCGTGTCTTGTGGCTGTTCTTTACATCTCTCTTTGCACTGACTGCCTCTTTCACAAGGTAAAAGGAGAAATGGGGGCATTTCCAGAGGGAGGGGGTCCCAGAGGTGAGTTTAGAGCGAGTGATTCAGGCAGGTAAGGGCAAATTGCCATTATTAGCACTGCATGATTATCAAGGACACAGCAAAAAAAAACCAGCCATAAATACAGAGTAACCTGACCTAACAGAAGCAGATGTCCAGGATTACATGATACAATAGAAATAATGTGGAAATATCTCCATTGCATTTATCTAAGTTCCTTTTACAGCTGACACATGTTAAGTACGTTGTCCCTTTGTGCAGACAGATTTTCTTTGCATCAGCCAGAGCTCCTTTCACACTTCTTTGGTTTTCTGGAGGTACAACCAAATCCTTAACATCACTCTTCCCATAAGCCAGCTATTAATTAGGACTGTGTTCTTTGTAGCAGAGTGCTAATTGGTACATCAGCAAATTCACTGCCTGTTAAACATTGGAAAGATTTTAATTCTGACTAGCTCAAATATAAATGAGGAGGAGAAAGCATCACATCTCCGTGCTGGCCTGGTGGGTTTTGTTTGTTCAGAAAGGCAGTTCATTATCTTGAGTCAGGTGAAACTCAACTTTCAGGAACATAGGCATCACCTTCAGCAATAAAATCTCAAAATACTAAAGTGATGCCCAGTTTATTTTTCCAAAGGAGTTAAGAACAGATTAGATGTGGGAATATCTTTAAGAAAGGATACTGGAAATGCATGAGAAAAAGGGGGTTTTATGGCTCTAAAGTATGGATTGCAAACCTGCGAGACCTGGTTTTTGAACTGTGTGTGGTCTTATTCAAGGTTGCTGGCCTGGGATAGTGGAGTAACCCCCTATGCTACAAGGATTAAAATATTAAAAATAGATAATTGGGTTCTTTGGTCCAGAAGTCTTGTAGTGTATTGATTTTTAACCTTCTGACTGATAACCATTTTGAAGCATACATTTCCCAGCGATTTGCTGAGAGCTGAAGTGTTCCATATTTAAGCAAGCACAGTGTATGCTTTATGTCAGTTGCTATATGGAGGTGCAAACTTCCAGAAACTATATTTACAGTCTACACGGGAATATGTTCAGAAGTTCTAGAAACTTTAGTTTGAGTATCTCATCAGATTGGTTGTCTTTAAATAAACAGAAGCAAAACAAGTCAGTTTTGGATCCTGTGGGGTAAACAAGGAATAAATGTTTAGACGTGTTTTCTCAAGCAGATTGTTCTCTGGGATTTCAGAGTTATGATGGATTGCTTGTAACATGCAGAGGTGCTAAGTGAGACAAAATATCTTGCCTGAGATAAAGCTGCCTCTTTCACATTTATATTGTTGAGTAGACAGACATGAGGCTGATTATAATCAGAAATATTTTTCTTGAACTATATTGTTTTTTGTGCAGGTAGAACTATGGGTAATTGATGTGCAACCTACCAAGGTCAAGTTGCAGAGCTGGACAGTGGATGTAGAATACTGTTTGGGAGCTTCAGAGGTACTGCAAAGTTGATCAGGATGTTGCCTTATGAGTGTCGACCATGGGCTACCCCTGTGCCCTGGTCCTGCTCCCACATGTAAGGTGTTTTGGGAAATGTAGGGGTAGTTCTTAATTGAACAGGAATACTCCTTTTCAGAAAACATGTTTATGTGCTAAAGAAATGCATGGAAGGATGTGTATTTTTTCCTGCATCCATTTGCAGATGTCAGTGGGTTTAGAGTGGTATTGCTGTGATTGGAGCCTGCATAAAGCAGGTTGGCATTCACCCTTTAGCAAATCAGCTAGCTAAATATCCTTGAGCTGCCATTCTTTGATCTGTATGGTTGTATGTGTGTTAATTTGACTGAGAAGTTTGTCTGTGGTAGGTGTTTCATTCCTATGTTTAAAATAATAAACAATCACGTAGATGAGCAGAAGGACATAAGTCTTATTTGTCGTGGTAGGACCAAGCATGTGTATATGTTTAGGTTGGTGGAAATACGTGTTTCTGCTGAAACATTTGGCTTTAATTATATATCTTGGAGCTCTTATTCTGAAAGTGCTTTCACTGTTTTTTTCAGAAGTGGTACAGAGCACTTTCTCTTCCCGAGATGAGATTTCAATAAGAGAGGCAATACATTGATGGACGATGGCCCCGTGATGGAGTCAATCAGGCAGTGCAGTCATTCGTCTCCTGGGGATACAGGGTAGATCACATCATTAGCAGCAGAAGGGGAGGCTTTCCTCTGTAATGCTAATAGGGCGAGGAAGCTCTGGTTGGTGCCTCTTTGCTGCTATTGCTCGGTTATTACAGGTGCCTTACAGAGAAACGAAACTGTTTTCATTTGTGATCTGTAACAGGCATGGGTGTGGATCAATTCAACAAAAATATTTAATAAGCTCTAAGAAATGTTTCCAGTTCAGTGTGGTATTAGCAATTTGTAAACCTGGATCTCCTAAAACTGCTTGTCATAACGGTGAATTGTTTGGGGGGAATTATGTGTTTGTGTTGAGCTACTTGTCTGTAAAACCGATGACTTGTGTAGGAAAGATGCAGCTGCCTGATGCCAGCGTGGGATTTGAAGGACAGTGTGTCTTAATCGGAGGAGAAGTGTTGGAAGTGAAGCTGGTGGGTTGCAGAAGTTACTCTAATAGTGTCTGACAGTGCTGGGTTCCTGCCAGCGTGCGAGATCAAGTGTGTGATGGCAGGTGGGTTGGCCAAGAGATGGCTGGGTGGTGTACTGTTGTACAGCAGCAGTAATGAGTTAGCTGAAAGGTAGCTTGGTGTGCTCCAGGTGCTGGGCATCCTCCAGCTGTGCCCAGGGAGGACAAGTTAAACTGCAAGTGACAGTTACTTCCTGGCTGCTTTGCTCCTTTCAAGGCTCCTGCCTCTCAGTGGAGGTGGTGTAGTGGTGACCCCATCGGGACCGAGGGTGGGCTTGCCCTGGCGTGAGCAGGAACGCTCCTGTTGTGGGACACAGGGCTGTGAACCTTGTATGAGCAGTGCCTCGGTGTCCAGAAGCGGTGAATTCCCATGAATTCTCTGTGAGCAGGGAGGTGACAGCCAGGGCACTGCTTGTGTGAGGACTTTTCCCCTGCCCCTGGTTTAACCTGCTGAGACTTGGGACACTTGAGCACCTTTCCTACGAGGACAGGCTGAGAGAGTTGGGGCTGTTCAGCCTGGAGAAGAGGAGGCTCCGGGGAGACCTTATAGCGCTCTGCCAGGACCTCAAGGGGGCCTACAAGAAAGATGGGGAGAGGCTGTTCAGTAGGGCCTGTTGTGACAGGACAAGGGGTGATGGTTTCAAAATAGAGGGAGGGAGATTTAGATTGGATATTAGGAAAAAGTTCTTTCCTGTGAGAGTGGTGGAGCACTGGAACAGGTTGCCCAGGGAGGTGGTGGATGCCCCTGGATCCCTGGAGATGTTCAAGGCCAGGTTGGATGAGGCCCTGAGCAATCTGATCTAGTTGGGGGTGTCCCTGCTTTTTGCAGGGGATTGGACTGGATGACCTCTGGGAGTCCCTTCCAACTCTAATCATTCTATGATTCTATGATTCACGTGCATGGCTTTACCTGCCTGTAAAGCAAATGGAGTACAAGGGCCTGCCCTATCTGACTTACCCAGGAGGTAGAGCTAACTTCTGGAGAAAGTGTTGAAACCCTGATGTGTCCTCTCAAAAACTGCAAGTGAAGTCAGATTTAAAAACCAATGTGTGTTTAAAACCCTGTCTTCCTTTCTCTTTACTGTGTAGGTAAAAGCAAGTGCAGCAAGAAAGCAAATGGTTATACAGCTGCAGGAACAGCTTGGTGGGTAGAGTTTGTACTCTGTGCTTCATGGCTGGGTACGGTGATGCCTCTGCTCCTAAAGCACCCTCGGGATGGCACAGCTGTGTGTGTGCTCTGGGGGTACTGTAGGCATGGGACTGCTAGTTGCACAATTTTACATTTGGGTTAGTGTAAGGAACATGCTTAATCATGGGTGTGGGAATACAGTAGTCTGGCAGCAATTAAGAGTCATTAATTAGAAGTAGTTATTACCGGATGTGACTCAGGTTAGTTGTAAGTTGCTTAATTTCTGAGGTCAAAGAGATCTAATATGTCTGAGACAAGTGTATCCATGGGACTGTGGGGCTATCCACAGGGATGCTCTGTAATACCACTGTGAAATTTTGAGGGTTATTAAATGATTCAGTGGCAGTGACAGTTTCACAGCTCCTCTACGAGATGGGATGGTGCCTTGGTGTTCAGAAGTTTAGACCTATGAAGGGTTCATTTAGACTCCTAGGTGGCATTGGCTGGGAATGTACAAGTGTCTGTTGTGTATTTACACTGCTGTGCTGAGATTCACTATTATTTAACCAGCATTCAAAGAAGCAATATCAAAACTTCATACAACAGGGACATTTGCTTATTATAAAGAGGATCACTTTTTTTTATTAATTAACCATTGATATAAAAATCAACAGCAAACAGGGCAGTATAACATCATGCCTGTATGCTGCAAAGCTACTCTGTAAATGTATGGGGACAACACCTTAATGTTCAGTGTATGCTTTTATAAAGTTTTAAGATGTGAAGACAGTCTCACAGTTTGTGCTTGGAGGAGACATTACCTCTGCTGATGGCCAGCCACATCGAACAAGTCATGGGAAAAGGTCTGTAATAAGGTACCTGCTGCAGTTCTGTGCCAGTTCTCAGATTTTTCCTGATGTGCAGGGGGAGTGAGGGATAACACCTAGCATAAAGGGTGGAGTGGAGAAAGGAAAAAAAAATCTCAAGAGATGGAAATAAACCCAAACTAGTGGTGTGCTTTGTGTGTGTGTTGTAAGCCAGACTGACTTTCCCACTGGCACTGAATTCAAAGCTAAGGAATTATACAGCTATGTACTACATTTACTTGTTTTTAAAAGCCTGTCACAAGCATGAGTGCTATTTTCTTTGAACACAAATGCTTACAGTGTAAGGAACAAGTTTACTTAGTCACAGGGGTGGAAATACGGATGCTGTGCTAAGAAATCAGTTTAAGTTGGTCGCTTTATTCCTGAGCATGATAGCTTTTGGCAAATCTGTCTTGGTTCAACAGGTTGTTGATGCTTGTGGAGAATGTGACCTTTTGCTCTGTGCATTGATTTTTCTGAATTGCATCTAGAGGCTGAAGAAGTCAGTGCAGCACTTTGTCAGCTGCAAGGGCTGGATCAGGCCCTGGGAAGAAAAGGACTAAGTTGACATGAAACTGAACACTGTTATCTGTTGTGATCTTGCTTTGTTCCAAGACTATTTTTTTTTCCAGGGAGATTTTCTTAATAGATAACAAAGAATTGAGAAATTAATTGTATTGTATAAAGCCCTAAATAAGACTGCAGGGGAGAACTTGGCCTGTGTAAGCAGAGGACTCCTCAGATTGCTCGTTGCGCTCTGTTGTCCTGGAGCCTCTAAAGGCTGAACAGGGGCTTAGACTGATAAAACTTTGGATTCTTTATTGATTTATTTAATTTTTTACATAGACATAGATGGTGATGAAACATATTTTCTTTTTAAGCAGCAAGAAACAATATACCCAGAAAGTCCAATATATTCAGCAGATTTTGTGGAGCCTTAGTTCTTCTTCTGTCTAAAGTTTATTCTCTCTATTGCCAGCTGTATAAAGTTCCTGGGTTTGTTAGTGTACAAGTGTGCTAGTCCTTGTTACTCATGTGCTCACTTGGATCAAAAACAACCCCATGTATTCCTTTACTGTGAGTTGTATCATGAGTCTTTGCTCATGTAGCCAGCAGATTATTAGCTGGTAAGAGGAGTTGGTTGTCAGTGCCATGCTGCTTTTCCTCTGTGCTCTAGATCAGAGGTATTGTTAGCAGGTTTGAAAGTAGGGCTCCTCTTGGAAGAATTTCTGGCTTGAGGCAGAGTTTTCTTCAGTTTTGAACTTCTGGGACTATTATGGGGGTTTGTATTTTAATTTTTATTTTTTTCTAAATGCTATTCATTGTTTCATGAAACTTCTATAAGTATATCTTGAATCATGCATAGCCTGAAGAGTAATCAGGGAGTAGGGAGACATAAATAACTTGCTTAATTGGGCTGCTCTGCTGCGTAGCTTATATCATGTTGAGTATATGGAAAAGACTGATTTTATTTAGTGTTTTACTATAGCAGTTCTCCAAGTCTTAAGCTGAGTGTTTTATGTTAGTAAAATTTAATGTGGTGGTAAGCAAGATGTGCAAATGTGTTTTGACTTAAGCTCCTAGTTTGTGAAGAAAAAAGTTGCAGATCTCTCACCTCTCAAATGTTTGGTAATTATGCTAACTGAAGCCTGACAGAGGAAGTAACATCCTATTGGAAGGGAAAAACTTGAGTAATGTTTATGTATAGCTAGTAACTTTTTTATATTTCATTAGATTTATGGAAAAACCATGTCTTTAGTGGTTGTTAGCAGAGGTAGCAAAACTCTTGAGTAATACAGGAGCATTGCTATAATTAAAACTACGTTGATATTCTCCTAAAAATTGCTTCTGACATCCAGCTCTTAGGCTAAAATTAATGTAAAACTTAGCTTTTTATATTCCAGGAAGATGTGCTCAAAACATGCAGCAAAAAGCAATCCCATGAAAATCAATTAGAATAATAGAGTCCAGCCATTGCAAAATATCATTACAATAGTTAAGTAATTATCCCACTGCATGACTTAGCAAGAGGGATAAATAATGCATGTAGAATTGTGTTGGAGCTTGCAAGGAAGATTCATGCTGGCAGAGTGGATGGGAAGGGCAAAGGCAGAGCAGGAGTTTGAGGGGGTCTGCTGGGTCCTGTGGCTGCTGACTGAACCCTTTCAGTCTCTGTAGTGAGGAAGAGACCAAATTTTCCTGTTTCTTACAGTTTAAAGAGGGTCTGGGGAAGGAAATCTGGTGGAAAAATGGTGGAAAACCCCTGAGATGGTACCACATTGAGGTGCTGATTCCAGTGGCTCGCTGCCTTAGCTGGCCCACCACATTTCACTCACATTCTCTGTTTTCCACTCTGTAGGTGTGTGTGGCTCCTTGTCTGCTGTTTGTTGGGCTGAGCAGGTTACCTAGGTCATTAACACGAGGCTTGGCTTCCCATGGGCACTGTGCCCCAGCCCCTGGCTGAGCTGTGGCTCTGGTCATCAGTATTGGCTGGGTTTTTTTTTCAACAGACAGATGAAGGTTTTGATTTTTCTTCCTTTTGGCTGGGATTGAATACTCTGAATCTGTCAGTTCCTGTCAAGAGGATTGTACTTTGGATTAGTGAGCTACTGGAAGCAGTTTGAATCATTGCAGTTAAATGCATGCTGAACAGCAGTGTAATTAATAGTTATATAATGTCATCAACAAGCTTAGGAAACTAGAATGTAACTTGGAAAGAAATACAGCTCCATGCATATTCCCTGTGTTGCCTAAGGACCCCTGTTCATTTAAAGGTTGATGTGTCAGGTCCATCACGAGACATATGGCAGCACCTTTCTTCACCCTTCCCCACCTTCTTCTCTGCCTTCAGCATCAGGACAGGGTTGAACCAACAACCATGCTCACCTTGGGCTTGTTGGAGTTATTCAGAAATACTGAGAAAATTGTGCAGTGGCTTTCTGTTACGCAGCACTAGCAGAACTCTGTTAGCCCTTTACCATTCATTGGAGAAGGTGAAATAGTTACTGAAGTTTCCAAAGTGGTTTCTATGCTGTGACATGCTCAAACCTGTCTGGAAAAGTGTATTTCAGCAAGGCAGCAGATGAGACCGTGTGTCTGAGACCTTCTGTCTTGGAGGCATTGAACTTGGGGGGTGATGCTTTCAAGTTGTTTGTGATAACTTCTGTGAATATCTTAAGCACCAGAATTCTGGGGTGTTACTGTAATTCTGGAGGGGTTTGATAAAAGATTGTTATTCCCTTGGCTGACTGGACTTCAGTTGTCTTAAACCCTTACACCCTACTCCAACATGAAAAAGGGAGTTATGCTGGTATGTAACTTAGTATTTCTGTTTCTAAAAAAAAAAAAGTACTTTATCAAGCATTTGATTGGTGATTAATTAGTAATTCTCATGTCTGAAAAGAGCTACTTTATATTAAAATGTGATACTGCTGCTAAGCAAATTTGAGACTGCCTGCCCCCTCCAATTTTGCTTCCTTGAGAGTCAATTTGCTCAATATTCATTGCCATTGACCTTGGATAATTAAGAAAAAAGTCTGCTGTTCTGAGGAGATAAATGCAGCTTATGTGTGGAATGTGGCTGATTAGGTTGGTTGTGAAAGTGTAATTTCATGTCTGGAGTTTCTGGCAGGATGGATGCTGCCTTTGCAAACTCAGTGCTTCTCATCCTCTGCTCCTTGAGACCCAGCTGGAGCTGGTGAAAATCTCACAGGACTCAGATCTGAAACTTGCAGTGGACTTCTAAAACTCATTTTCATTGAAAATTGAAAGTATTAACAGACTCCTTTCGCTTACCGAATAATTTCTTTGCTTGCAGCCTATTTCCAGTGCAGATACAGGGCTGCAGTTGTGCACTGGAATGGGATCTGAGGATCCTGGCTGGTGAGGTGGAGCAGGGGTTGGTGCATGAGGACCTTCCTCTCCCAGAGCAAGGGTCAGTGTTAGCTGTCAGGAGCTGGAGCGTGCTGGATCCACAGATGTTTTGAAACATCTCCATGATGATAGCTCAGTTGTGTTATGTTTTGGTGGGCTTTTCTCTTAGGGTATCTCTTCCATGTGAGATGCTCTACTACTCCTCTCCTTGCACATGTGTGTATAGATATGTGTATTTGTATATATAAACATGTATATATTTTTACAGCTTAGGACTGTAAGTGATCCAGACCAAAGCACAGCTTTATGAGTGTAACTGCATCCATGCTGGTTTGTGTTGGGTTTTTTTTGGTGGGTTGTTGGTTTTTGAGTTTTTGGGAGGTGGCTGTTTTGTTTCTTCAGTATTTTTAGCTTCTTGAGAGACAATACTACAGTGGTAAACTGTGTATTTTGCCAGCTTGTCTTATTAGTGCACAGTGGGGCACTGTTCCTGATGGGATCTTTGGGTGCTGATGCAGTGTCCATAATTACCAGGAAGATTTGGGTGGCTTGTAGTTTCTACAGACTCCTTGCTTTTGAAGCCAAATCTGTAGCCTTGAAAATCTTCAGGACTTTGTAATCTCCCCCCCTACAAGGGTATTACTTATTTGAGAAATTGTATAACACTTGTTATGCAAGAAGTTTCTCTGCAAAGTGTATTACAGAAAAAAGGTGTATTTTTAAAAAAATTAATCCAGCAAGTGACACAGAATAAACCCCACAACTGAAATGCTTTGATGGAGAGAGGTTTTACTGAAGGTTGCCTTTTGTTTAGAGCAGACATGTGGCAGAACTGAATGCAGCTCCAACAAACATTCACACCTGTTTCCACAGAGAAATTCAATTCCCACTGTGCATCCTACTCTGAGAAACAGTGATTGAGTGGACATATGGTGTTGTGGATAAAAATCAACATAGGTCTATTGAATTGAAATGTATTTTAACTGGAATATTGTTAATAAACAATATCTTACATGAAA
This sequence comes from Heliornis fulica, assembly GCA_013399135.1. Taxonomy (NCBI): domain Eukaryota; kingdom Metazoa; phylum Chordata; class Aves; order Gruiformes; family Heliornithidae; genus Heliornis; species Heliornis fulica. The sequence goes on from VXBZ01006559.1 coordinate 182,686, forward strand.
TCTATCTACACCTTACTTTAAAGCATCTTATTTAAGGATTTGCTGCTTACACTAGTTCTAGGTGCTTTTTCACATGTCTGTGCATGTCCTGTGATAACTCTTGGTGTAAACTCTCCTTTTCTTTGGCACACTGCTACATGGTCTGTTTTTTAAGGTTCCCTGTGAATCTGTTTATTAAAAAAAAACAAAAAACAAAAAACCAGGACTTGATACAGCAGAGTATTGCTGTGGGTGTAGGATACTGAAGCTCTTGTCCCCTTCACACCTCCTGTGTGTGCAGGTGGGACTGACCAGACTCGGACTCTGTGTTAAAATACAGCGTGGCTGCTTCCCAGTGCCAGGAGCCTTACAGGCTTTACATCCAGGCTTTAGCTGTGTGCCTGGAATATATCTGTTCAGTTGAGAAAGCACTGCTTGGTGTAGTATGTCTGAGCAGAGTAGTGTTACTCACTTGAACAAAAGAAACTTAAAACTGTTGGTAGTCACAGCCGATGGCTTTTCCTGAGCGTTGCTGCTGACTGAGAGTGTTTTAAACAGCCAAGGTATGAGAAGACCTGTACCTCTTATCTGCACCTCTCTAAGTATGGAAAGCAGTCATTCAATTACTCTCTGTAATTAGAGTGCTTCATTGGGTAGGCAGGTTATTTACAGGCTCTTGCACTCTTGCTTTTCTGGAAGTGTTTTACCTCCCAGCCTTCTGCCATTGCCTGTGCTGCAAGGCATCGGTATGATCCTTACTCAGACCTGTGTAAAGGCTGCTCCAGAAAGTTGTGGTAAGGGGGAAGTTTAGATGGTTGTGAAAAATCAGTCCAGCTGATGTGAAAATACCTTACCAGTTTGAAAGAATTTGAGAGATACTGTGATTGCAGTACTTCATGAAGTGTTAGAATAACTGGTCTAGTTTTGCATGCTTGCCCTGAAAGCAGGCTTGCAGATCTGAGGGTCTTTTTTTAATGGTTTAGACTAAGCTTATGTTTGTGTATAAATTTTTGAACTTAAACCAGGAGACCATCATGACCCTAGTGCTACTGTTGCTGTGGCTTTCTGTAAAATGCAGTTACTGCTATTGTAGCATCCGAAAGGCTTACTCACCACTGAGCACTTGTAACCTAGTTGTTAGGTTAACACTAAGTTGTTAGTGTGCCTGTTGTACACTGTGGAGGGTGTATACATAGGGGTTTAAAATAGTTTAACTGCATGGAGTTAAGATAACTTCACTTTGGTGTGTAAAATTCTGAGAACAAAAACCCTTGGACTCAGAAGAGAAGAATAATTTTTGTAACACAAAATGGACCAGAGGGGGATAAGTTACCTGAAGGTCTTGCTGCTATTAAAAAAAAAAGAAAAAGAGGATTTTGGTGCTGGAAGGTGTCTGTGAAACTGCCTCAGTGCTTTTGTGTTTGAAACAGTGAAGAAACAATTTGTGGAAGGCCTGGGCCCTGGTTTTGCTGTGGACACTGTGCATGGGCATGCTTTCTCTGGTTGTTAATGGGCTGGCTTCATTAGACCTGATTCAAGGTTCTTTTGGGGGCTGTTGGTGCAGTATGGTGATGAGAACGTGCTGTTGAGGCTGAAGGTGTCCCCACACGCTGAGCCCATGTGTGGCTCAGAAACAGTTGCTGATCATTGGCAGGTTCACAGAATTGTAGGGGTTGGAAGGTCTTTCTAGGGATCAGGCAGAGTGGCCCAGGATCTTAATGTCCTCCTGCCAATGTGATTTCTGTTTTGTTTCTGTGTCCCCAACCATCAAGTCCCTGCTGTTTGCCCTTCCTTCTCATTTAGCTGTACAAAACACAACCATGAGTGTGGACTATAGTCTTCTGAGTGTGTCAGATGTGCTCAGCCAGCCAGGGTGACCGCTATGGCCACCACCACTAGCACTGGTGGTAGGATGGATCATTTGAAATGCTTTTGAAGTGCATTTGTCCACAAGGAGAAGGCTTGATGCTTCCTAGGCTGGAGCAGCATCTCCAGGAAATGTCTACAGCCACCAGGGAAGGGGTAGAGACTTCTCTTCCAACTTGTTGTGCCAGTGGTTTTCTTACAGTGTTCAAGTAGCACTTAAGATACATTGAGTTTAGACTGTGTAACTTGTTGGCTTTTCCCTCTTTCCCTTCTCTACCTCCTTTCAGCTTAATGTGACACTTTGAAAAAATATGATTATTTTATTTTGTTATTTCAAGTGAGCTCTGAGGCTACTTGTTACCTTTTCCTTGGGAAAAGGACTGGAGCTCCTTCCGAATTCAGAAGGGTGTAGGTACCTGGGTTTTGAAGAGCAGCATGGAGCATCAGTGGGGGGTGGGGAAAGCTTGTTGGTTTTGGATGAAGCCACTTACCTCACGCAGCCCTGGCTGCCACTAGGAGAGGAAAGAAGCTGAATAAACAGGGAAACTGTGAAATAAACAGCAACAAACCCAAACCCAGCCCCTGCCTCAGGGCGTGGGCTTGAGTCTGTGAAGCAGCTGTTTCAAAATCAGACTTTCTTTTGTTTAAAGGAGGCACATAAAAGCTTTTTTTGCTTTTGTTTTTGTGCCATAATGATAATTTCCATGTGTTTTTCTGTGGCATTTGATTGCTTTCAGTTTCTTGTGAGGAAACCTCCTTGAAAAGTGAGCAGTTGTGTTACCGCAGCATTACAGTGGTCGCATCAACCTTTTCTACCTTGGATACCCCAAGTTTTCCAGCAGAAGTGACCACTTTCAGGTAGTGAACTTAACCCTACATGTGTTTTTAAGTTGCCACTTGGTCTTTAAAGATTATTGAATAAACTTTTGGAGTTTCAGGTCAAGCTACCAATAGTTGTGCCAGGGCTTCAGCACTCACAACACTCCTCTCTTTTTTTGTCCGTGAGCACCGGCGTTGCTGCCGCACCGCAGGATTGACCCAGTTGGTTTTGTGGTTGTGTCTAGAGCTAGCAAGGGGTGATAGGAAGGTTTGGAGAGCTGGTGGCAGGGTCAGGCAGTGCTGTCCCCTGTGGGCAGTGTAGATGGGGATGTTTTGTGATGGTTTGAATTCTGGCACTTCTTGCTGCTGAAGGTAACCCCAGAGGTTCTGAAAAGAGATGATGATGAGTAAATATTTTCTGGTTTGTTGGGTTTTTTGTTTTTTTTTCTTCTCTTCTAGATGGCTTGTGTGAGTATAACTGCTCACAAAGTTCTGCCAGCCCTGTAAGTGTTGTCTCTTTTCACTCCCCAGTTTTGATGCAGAAAAAGGGTGCGAGCTCCTTAGGAAGTAGTTGCTCAACTCAGCCCCTGCTGTTTCCCGCAATGCGTTTGAGTAAATCAAGGTTCTGTTTTTAGCCTGCTTTAACTTGGAAATTCTGGTGATAAGCAGTTAACAGCACAAATCCAGGAAGAAACTAGGAGTAAGCAATGTAAAATAGTAGAATGCCCCTGAATCATTTTTGCACATCTCTAGTAGCAAGTAATTTCTGTAACCTGGTACGTGGTTATCATCAGTGTAGTGTAGTCCTGGGGCTCAGAACAACTTCAGTACTTTTCTTGTGCTGTAGTTACTCAAGCAAGTAAGCTGCTCTTTCTCACAGTTTCCCTGTAGTTAAATGTGAATAAACCTAACCAAAACATAGAAAATCTTGGTGTTTATGAACAGCGTGTGGTGTCTGAGGAGGTCACACAAGATGTGCCATGTGCTGTGTTGTGTGTTGTTGTACAGAGGAAGTGAAACTTAACTGTGTTTTGCATATTCTTGTCTTCATTTCCAAGCAAGATCTCTGCTGGCTTCTGTATTTCATTGATCTAAAAACCAGTTTCCCTTTCTTTATACTTCTTAGTTATGCATGACGTTATGCTTGCATTTAGTTTATATTTGCACCTTGTGTGGTATTTCTTTTTGTATATTCATCCTGTAAGAATTTACAGCGGGATTTACAGGGTTGATGCATTGCACACTTGAAAATATCTCATTATATCTTACTTTAAAAAAAACCCCAAAACAACCAAAGCCTCTTCCCCCCACCCCACTCCCTGACTAAGTACTGGGTGTAAGTACAGTTTAACATCAGTCTCAAACTGTTGAGTGACAACTGACTGGGTCACAGCTCATTTTGTACTCCATGTCTCTGACTTTTCATTGCTATTTTATTAGCAGAAAGTGGACTACATGAGGGTGGGGAAGTTACTCAAACCCAGTATCTTTGTGCTGATTTTGAGTCACTGCAAGACAAGGATCAAGTATCTTGTAGAGGAAAGCCCTGTGACTCTCCTGATCAGAGGGTTGTGCTGAATCCTGTTGCTCTTAGCTTTCATACTTGCCTGTTGGAAAGCAAGTGATGGCAAACACCCAGACACTCTCTCCCCTACCCCTTTCTTCACCCGCGCTGCAAAGCGCAGTAGCTTTGGGAGCTGTTGCTACGCGGGCGCTGCCGGGTCCTACTTCGCCCCGAGACTCTGCAGATGACACAGTGCATTAGGCTGACAAACCCACACGTGTTGCAGGTCAGGCAGGCTGCCAAGCGCTCAGCCAGCGGGGAGAAAAAGGCATTAGGAATCCCAATAATCCGCACATCAGTCTCCGTGTGCCGCTTGGTCAGTGGAGACCGAGCGAGCGAGCTGTGGAGAGATTGTGGGTATTAAGTGGGATGGGTAATGAAAGGCTGTGCTGGCGCTGATGTGAGAGTCTTTAAATGGAAAATGACTTTAAATGATGGTGCCAGGGAGGTTGGAGTGATTTGCAGCTGGCACAGGTTCACAGTGTAACTGGTAGGTTTCAGCAAGACTGACTGATTCTTTAGCACGGAGCGCTGGAGTTGTTTTGAAGAACTGAGGGGAAGTGGGGGGAATAATCCACTTGAACTGAATTTGCTTGTTCTCTTTGGGGCTTCTGGAATTGTGGCAATCCAGGATTTTGGTTGTGTGTCTGTGTGTGTGCAAATAAATTCAAGGCATGTGAGCATATGCAGAACTGCATAATAGTAGTCAGTAGGGTGGCAGCAGTGTTGGGATACTCAAGGATGTGATAAAATGCATGTTTTAGGTTCAACATTACCTTATCTGAGAACTTTGTTAATTCTAATGAAACTACAACTAAAATTGTAGTTTTGTCTGGACAAGTCTTTACTACTGTTATCTGCAGATCAGAAGTTGACTAGGAGAGGACTATTTTAATTTCTGTTTTAATTATTCAGAGCTTTTTGTTAAGTAGAATCATGCTTTCTGCTAGTTTTGCTTATAAAGGCAGTTGGATGTCCCTGTCCTGCAGCAGGCTAGGCACTGGAACCCACAGTTTACTAAGCAGGTTTCTAAGGCTTTCTAGTTAAGAGGAGGAAGTGTTTCCAAACAGTATTGTAGTATTGTTACCACCTGGGTGGATTCCTCCTGTCCAGGAGTAACAGTTGTGAAAGCAAGTTTCTGTGCTCCCAGGCTCTCTTGTTCCCACAGCGCTTGAACAGCAGCTGTCGATGGCAGCCCAGCTCCTGACTTCTCCGGCTTTCCTGGGCAGCTGGCTGTGTGTGGGGGATTGCTGTGTGTTATGCTGCCTGAATGGAGCAGGACACCCGAAAATGTCACTTGTTCAGCTCTTCACTTGTGTTCAGAGGGCACAGTGGGGGGGAAAGAGCTCCTCTGAGCACACAGTGGCCTTTTGAAGATGCACGCCTGCCTGTATCATCGTCCTGCAGAGTCTTTTATTTCTTTGGTTTCATGAATCAGTTGGCTTTTCTGAATGCTTGACAGTGACTATTTCACCTTGGATTGTGCCAAGACAGAGATATGAAGGATTAAGTGGGGTACCACTTACAGGTATCAGTGGGTCCCAGCTCCCTGCGTTGCTGCTGGGTGCTGGGTGGGCTTCCCAAGGAGCAGCAGCAGCCCCGATGTCTCAGAGCTGCTGCAGGCTTGAGTTGTGTTTGCAAAGCTGTGTGCCTGGTTCTTCAAGGACCCTTGAAATATTGCTTTCATGTGAAAGGAAATCCTATAATTGGCTTTATTTATTTAATATAAAAGAGAGGTTTTGCTTGCTAGAAAAACTCGGTTTCATTTAGTTTCTTGGTGGTTTTTTCAATGGCATCCCTAGAGATTTAAGGCCTATTGAGACTATTCAGCATCTGTTGTAGAAATGGTAGTTTCTCATTTTGCTTTCACATGAACTTAGGCCAATTGATAGATGGTAGAGAAGTCTTCTCCCTGCTCACTCCCCCACCCCATTAGCAGCAGTGATAAAGCACTTTTTTAACATTAAATCTGATGGTCATAGTTTTAGTTTGAGTTGCTTAAAACTTTTTCCTCAGACTTTCATTATTTTAATTTACAATACAATAACCATGAACACTTGCTTTGGGGAATCTACATGTTTACTTTTCATCAGACTCATTTATGCCCTCATGCTGTGAACTGCACCATGTTCCTCAACAGGAAGTTTTGAGCCTGTTTGCTTTCCTCAGGATTATACATAACTTAATGAACAGTCACATAGGAAGAAGTATTTAAGTAATTGGCTTTGTTGTAAATCCGAGTAGTTTATTAGACACATCCTGGTTGCTGCCAGCTTTATGAGCAGTCTTCAAATTTTTGCCAGTGAGAGCAGCTTATTTTTGACAAGTAAGTAAACCTAAGGCTGTTTTATCATCATCATCCTGGTAGTAGCAGGCAAGTAAATTTTGTGCTGACATCAGTGAATTTTCCATAACGCTTTTGTACATCCTTGTAAATTGTGGAACACTTGGTACTTCACAGCAAGGTGTGTGTAGATGAGAAGATCAGAAGGAGCTGCACAACAAACTGTACTCTTTTGGGGTACAATCAGCTGATGTACTGCTTGGAAGTTAACCTGGAGTTCTGAGTAGATCAGTGAACAGGTCAATAGTATGATGGGGGCAGTTGCAATAAGTTTCTTGAAATGAAGCTTGTGCATATGTATAAATTTATTGGTGACCAAAGAAATTCCCATCTTTTAAAAGAAAAAAAAAATCTTTAAAATTTGTGATGTAAAATAATGGAGCAAGAAAACATCTGAAAAACTGTAGTTCTGGCTTTCTGCTTGTGCCTTAAATTTTCTATATAGTCATGAATCAGACTTGGCTTTATAATATTTGTAAGCATGAAGTTGTGATCTCTTTGTTCTGCTTCCCCATCAGACAAGACAAAATGTGCTTCAAATGTGATAAACTTGGTGTTTTGCTAACTCTTGACTAGTTCTACATTTATTTACAAGTGTGTAGAACTCCTCCTCTAAGGGGATTTATTTTTAAACAAAAGCAGAGAAAGCTAATTCAGACTTTTTTTCCATGCTAGTCTCTGAAAGTTGTTGCTGTTATGAGAGGAGCAGTGCAATTAGCACCACACAGCCAGCAAGGACGGGCATGGGGGCTGCACCCCTGTAGCTGCAGGTGCAGAGGCTGACCAGGAGCAGTTTCCATCAGCAGAGCAGGTTTCTGCTGGAGATTCAGATTAGGCAGGGAGAGAAGTCTGAGCACTGGCTGCACGCATTCGCTGGCACTGGTAGTGCTGCAGATTGGATCTGAAATAATCTCCTGTTGCAGCTTAGGTGCTACAGATGAGAGGATGGGCGAGACTGCCAGTGTCACCTGAGTTTCCAGGCTGGCTCTTACTCTGAAGGAGAAACAGGAATGTTTCTTCCAAAACTTAAGTGCAACTTCTGGTTTGCCTCCTGCAGACATAGTAAGTTAACTTCTATGGTATTAGTGGTATGTAAATCTCGAGCTCTATTCCAATAACTGATACTCAGCATGCTTATTCACCCACACCACTTTTTTACCTCCATGCTTTGATACAAAGCAGCCTGAAGAACAACTCGTGTTTTAACTTTTCCTGTTACCATCTTGTGATTTCAACTTAACTATCTGCAAAACGGGTGAACTCTTGCTCTTGAGCAGTGATGTTTTGCAGAAGACCTTGTAGGGATGGCCCTTGGTTCTCCAGACTCATGGGACATGTTTGCTACTACTGTTTTGCACTACTTGGTGTCACGAACTGTCCCCAGAGGTGTATCAGAATAAACTTGTAGCCCCAAACATGTGAACCATACAGTGTAGGCAGCTCTTTCTGAGCTATTTTTATAGGGTTGTGTGGTACATTTTGGGCTCCTTTTTTTTTGCTGGTGGCCCACCAAATCGTAAATCCAGCTGTGCCAGGAGCTCTATTTAAGGTGTGATTTAATATGATAGGACTTGAATGGTCACAATTTGTTTTCATATTTGGATTTGTGGGTAGCACCTGCAAAAAAACATTTGCAGTTTCCAGTTCTGTACTGTATTAGAATGGGTGTTTGGAGAAATTATGTGACTGCTCAGCTTAGAGATGGCTAAATTACGATCAGGCTGCTTCTAAAAATTTCTTATGGTCCTGGCTTTACATCATGTTGTAATGGGAATGTAGGAAATAATGTAAGTTAAAAAAAAACCAAACAAAAAACCTTGTGATAGTATGGAAAAACATGTTATGCTGTGCTTTTGAGCAGTCGTACTGAAGTAGCTCCTCAGATCAATACTGGAACTCTCTTAGTACTGGATTTGCAATTTTTAGCATGTTTTAACTTTAAAAAAAAAACCAAAAGCAACAAAGAAATATGAGCTGCAGAACCTGTGTAGTGGCAACTCTGGGAGTAAAAGTATACATGCTTTGATTTGTAAATACACCCAAATAATTAAACAATGCCGAGGCTCCTGTAACAGTTAAGAATTGAGTATTCTTCTTACAGGCAGTGTTTACAGAGCTTCAGATACAACAGTAGGAAAACTGTTGTGCTGTGTAAAGGGAGGTGGCAGCTTGCATTTAATTTAATAACTTTCCTATTCATAATTGAACAAAGAAAGTGTTGGGGGAGGGGTTGTGATATTAAGAAACCCTAAAAAGCAGGGGAGCTGGCAGCTTTGTGAAGGGACTACAGATGAGCTACTGCTAATTATTTTGAGCTATTTACAGCTTAAACATTTGGTGGACAAAGTTTAAAGTACTCTTCTGAAATGTGAACAGCTCAAGGTTTGTTGTCGTGGTCAGGAATAGTTATTGCATGGCTGAGGCTCCTTTATCTCTGTGTTGCCTATTCTTGGCTCTTCCAATGAGATGGGAAACCACTGGATGGTCAAGGAGGATATTGAACATTTTGTTGGAGGCTTTCTCGAGGTGACTGCACCCTTTGAAATGAACTTAGTTTATTTTTTGGTTGTATTTTTGTTTGTGTGAAGCCATTATTTTCTTTCCTGCTTTTTTCCAAAGTGTTGAGACTTAATAATTGGTCTTTCAAAGACTTTGGTGGGCTTTTTTGTGTGAGGTTAGTAGCAAATGTCATTCTTTTCTTCAGCTATAAGATAACCCTGTCCTGCTGATGGTGCTGTGAAAAAACAGAACCTGCATCCCAGAGTGGATGTTCCTTAGATAAACATCTTCATTTTTTTAACATCTGTCTTGGAAATAAAAACACAGCATTATTGCATCAATGTTTAAAGAAAATTCCTTTCTTTCAACATAATATTGTTCAATCAATTTCTTGCTGTTTGTCCTCCCAGTCATATTTTATTGTTTTTATTGTTGCCTTGTGGAGTTCTGTTACATGGAGAACTTAACCAGATAAATGCATACAGCTTCCATACTGCTTTGCAGTTGGACACTAAGGACAATTTGTCTATTCATCCTGTTCCTTGCTGCTAAAAAGGGATTGTGTGGTCATCCCAAATGAGCTGGAAAATATGCATGCAAGAATGAGAGCTCACCCCATCATGTTTATGGCTTAATTGCCCAAAGCTTTGGTTCTTTTGGATGTAAAAAAAATCTTTTAAGGAGATGTTGGGGTTTTTGTGTCTTTGTGGGTTAGTTTCTAACCTTGCTTTACAGTATTATTTATTGTGTTATTGTTCTGGCACTAACTTTTATAAACACTCTTTTTTAGTCTTTTTTTTTGTTGTTGAGCAAAGATATATTCATACATGACTAGGATTATTAAAATAATTGTGTACTTCACACAGCACAGCATATAAAACACATTTTCTCCAAGAAATGGTGAGCCATGCAGAGGTCTGCCAGTATCTCTGCTTGCATCAAAGCCAGAACAGCATGAAATTATCCAAATCCTCAGTACTTCACGTTACATGAGGCTTTTGACTCTGAAATCCCACTTGATGCCACTTTCATTCTTCTGATAACATAGTTGTAGGAAAGTAAGAGCAAGTGTAATTAGATCCACATTTCTGGGGATTGCTGGAGTCCCTGAAGGTCTCACTGGGTATAAAGCCAGCACTGTCCCTGCTCCGTGGTGTCTGCAGGAGACAGGTGGTTTGCCTTTACACAAGGCAGCAAGACCAAAGAAATCCCAAACAGATTCAGAAATTAGGGTGACATGAAAAATATGATACAACTTATCCTCCTATATCCTTGTGGAGATCCAGGTCTGAGTAACTACCATGTGTTGGGTGTGCAGTGCAGGTTGTGCTGCTACCCCTAAGCCCAGTTGCTGGAGTGGAACAGCAGAATTCTTGGGCATTGTTGCTCAGGATTTGGTGTAAAGAGAGCTTTTAATAGGAAGCTTTGGGATATAGAAGAAAATGCAGGTGGTGAAGTGCTGTGAGATACTTCTCAGCACCATTTAAGGTTTTTCTTTAAGTACATACTCTGTTTCAAGAGCACAGCAGCGCAGGTAGTGAGCCCTTCATGGATGGTCTTGCTTTTATTCCAAATGCCATGAGCCAAACATCTCACTGCCACTTCATATGACAATCTCAGGGTTATGGAATTTGCAGTCACAACTCTTCTATGTGGGTCTCTTGTTATAAGATAGTAAAGAGTCATTGTGTGCATCACTTGTGATGGTAAAGACCCAGCTACTAAACCCATGCTTGGAATACATAAAATATATTTTGGCTTTTTTGTGCAAAGATTATCAGTTGTTGTGCAAATATCTGCTCCTCTGATGTAAACTACAATTTAACTAATGTGCAACAGTTTTATTTGGCTGAACATAACTTGGGAAGCATGGTTTAGTTTAGGTTGATTGTTCTTACTTTTAGAGAGGAAGAAGGCCATCCTTTTTAATTAAAAGAAAAAAGGATAACATTCATTTATTTCTCACATCAGGGTTGAGCCTATACCAAGGCTGTTCAGTTAAATTAGGGGAGAATTGTCAAAGCAAAGCATAGCTATCTTAATGTGGAGGTTGAAGGATGCCTATTTCAGATGCTTGTTTTGAAAATGTGGTCTTGCAGTGTTCTGCTGCTGGCACTATCCACTGGCATGTGTCATTGCATAAAGCTGTTTCTGTGTCTGTGGAAGGTCTCACCTGATGCAGGTGTAGGGATGGTGTAAGAGCACGTTTCTGACTGTAGGGATATGAGTCAAGAGGAGTTTCTTGTTGCAGAACCAGTAAGACCCAGTGGCCTGCAAGAGGAGGCACAGCACAATGGATCAGTGTTTGGTGGCTCCCCAGGTAATTTTTTTTGGAGGTGGAAGCTTGTTAGCTCTGGTTTGAATATAATGTTTAGCAGAAGGTTTAAGCTAGTTAAGTTGCTGTACCTTACATGAGGGTGCTGGTTAGAGAGCTTGGAAGAGGTGGAGTTGGGTGTTGATTTTTGTCACTTGGATGTCATCTTTGTTTAAATGAATTGCTTTAACGTTACAAAACATAAGCTTGTGAGTGGATTTAAGGTAAAAATGGGTAATGCTTGTTTCTGGGCTCTTGATTCTTAAAAAAATTTTGGAAGGATTTGGTTTCTGTTCAGGTTATTCTGCTTGAATGATAATTTATATAAAAAAAGCATTTATGCATTCTCTTTGGAGACTGCAAAAAGTCAAGAAAAAGGTCTAGCTGGAACAGAATTAGGGGCAGGGGAACTTGGACACATTGTAGTCTTCAAAAATAGAAAATGGAAAAAGGGATCCTTCTGTTCTTAGGGCTTCAGTGGAAGCCCATTAAATCACCATAGCCCATGTGGGAATGGGGCTTGTTTCTCTCTACTGATGTGGCTTCGTTTTGGGGTCTTTTTTGCCTACCTTGTTCAATTCTGAGAGGGAAGAAGACTAGTATCCACTGCAAAGTCTCGTTGAATTAGTGCTTTTCCTTATTTCTGGAAGACAATGCAAAGGTACCTGGGTGGGGAAGAACCTGCAGCACTCCTGAGGTGGGTGGCTGCTTTGGCAACCGGTGTGATGAGGACATGGCATGGGTGGCTGTGGGGGCAGGAATGGTGTTTGGGGGGTGGTCTGTGCCAGGTTAGCTCAGCCTTAGCCCTTCAAATGCTGTGTTTCTTGTAAGCAGGGAAACTTGGAGCATGTTTTGGATATCTCAACTGCATTTCACCACTGGGTTTGTTATGGTTGTAGTTTGCTGTGGTTGAAAATGCTCTGCTCAACTTGCTTTGGTTGGCTTTATGAAGGGCTTGTAACCAGTGTATACTGGCTGTAGTAGCAGTGTGGGGATTTTATTACTCCTGTTGTTAGTAGTATGAGTGTGCCAGTTTAACATGCCTGGTTTTTAACCTTCCCAAGCTTGCTGCTGGTGTGAGTGAAATGGTCAAAATAGGAATATTGGAAAGCTATTTAATGGAATAATCACATTACTTTTAAAAAAAACTACAATAAATGTGTTCTATTAGTACAGCTTATCTTCAAACATACTCTATGTTGACCAAAGTCTCAGCAGCCTTCTGCTCTCCCTGTGGGACAAACCCCATGGGCAGGGCTGTCCCCCCTTCCCGCAGGTCCCCTGCCTGTGCATGCTGTTGCCATCTCTCCTTGCTTTCAGTTCTGGCTTTGCCCTTACCAGTGAGCCTGTGGGTGTAGAAGAAGAAATATGGAAATAATTGTGAGGGATTTGTGCTAGTTGTGTCAGTGGCTGGCCAGAAAATGATAATAAATGCAGTGTGCCTGCCATCACAGGCATGAATAAGGAGAAGGAGAGCATGGGATGAAGTATCTGTGGGAGCACTTTAAGGCTGGTCTTTTTTTGATTCCAACCTCCTCTAGGGAAATGCAGCATGACTTACTTGTGTGGCTTTTATTTTTCATTTGAGTTTGGCTGAAGTTTCAATCTTTAAACTTGTATCCTTGCTCAAGCAGTGCAGCACTCCCGCAGCAGGAGCAGCTGTGGAGGTTGGACATAAAGCTTGGAAACAGCCTCCCAAGCAGACACATCACAGCAGCACGGAGCAGGAAAACTTTGAAGGTGCTCTCAGGTTCTTGGACTGGGATTTCCCACGAATAGCTTAGGTTTCTGACTTGGCTGGTGTGTAAACAGCAAAGAACTGTAACTCTGGGCAGAAGTGGCAGCTTCAAGCAGTGAAGTTCATTGTGTATAATCGAGTAGGGAGATGGTATCTGCCCTCTCTTTGAAGATCCCTTGATACCTTATCTTTTTTGTTTTGAGTAGGCGGTTAGCAGGTTGCTTTTGACACAAGCTACTGTTATCAGCCTTTAGTGTGGTTGCATCAATCTGAAAATCTTTTCCATGTAACCAAGACACTTTTCTTACAAGTTTATTCTCAGTCATACAGACAGAAATTGCTGTATACGGGATTTTAAATGCAAGGATGCTAAATGTCGTCACTGTTCCATGGAACAGGTAACTGACTGCTTGATCTGATCTGCAGAATGTTTCAGCATCGTAATAGCTTGAGGCTGAAGACCAGATCATCTTTACTCACTGGATGTATGCAGATTGTAGCATAAAATGAGTTACAGTTTCTATGTTGGGGTGAAAAATCCAAATGCCAGTGGTATCAAGACAGGTCAGGGGCCTGATAACAATCTGTTGTGTAGACTTTGCAATATGCTGCAGCAGTGAAATGTTATTTGGGTATATCTGGCTTCAGTAAGAGCATCTTAGTTCCATTGCACAGAAAACAAGAGCCAAGAGAGGTTTGTTAGATATTTGGATTTTCCTGTGAGAGGTAGCAGAACTTTTCTGGGTGTTCCATTGTCAGTGTCATCTCTAAATGCTCACGTTGCATCTGAGTAATTAGAGGTTTCTACATTTATATATATATTTTGCATTTATATATCCATAAAACCACTAGGTAACTTTAAGTCTCTTTAGCTGTTTGTAGTAAAAACTGGGTGCAGGTACAGAGCTCTGGAGCAGAAACTGGAGTTTCTGTGTTCTGGTTGTAGATGTAGTTGTGTACCGCTTCCACTGGCACTCCATTCTAGTCTGATGTATTCAGAAAGTCTGAATTGTGTTTATGACCAACATAACAGTGATGGACAAGCAGGAGCCATGGCTGCAATTCGTATTTAGCTCATAATGAATGACTAATGGAGCTGATAACCTGGTTTTCTCCCTTCCCCCCCACCAAGCTGTGAAGCACAGATTTTTCTGGTATGTTGTAGGGGTCGAGTTGGTCACGGATAATCTGTGAGTATTCAGAGTGTAAACTGGCGTGATCTGCCAGCCTAGGAGGGAGAGGTTTTGAGTTGTTGAGCTGAGAGGAGATCAGTGGGTGAGGAATGCAGGAGAGAAGAAAGCACACATTTCTGTAGGACTATGCAAGGACCGGTAACCACAGTATTAGTTACATGTGAAGCTATTTTTTTTTGTGTGTAAATCATAATTTGACATGGACATAGCCTTTGAAAGACAGTTTGTTTGTGTATTTTGCCTGACCAGCACTGGGGCCTGCAGACAATTGTGTGAAGACGGTGTGTCGGAGGCTGGCACGGCCGTTCCCCTGTTAGTGCATGAATGGCCGCTTGTCTTCTGCGCTCCTGCCAGCGAGCTCCGGTCCCAGGCCTCGGCACAAAGTCATCTCAGTTACCTTCTCTTGTTCTTTGTTATTTGTGTGGGCTTGCTGCTTCAGGGAACCAGAAGCTTGTTAGAAAAATTGAATTGAAAGATACCAAGGAGACAATGTTTATCAGGAAACCTATTTTTATCACTGTTTTTTCTCTTGCAAAATGTGGCTGGCAACTTCTGGAAAGCTGCTTTTTCACTATTGTCCCCCCAGTATTGGCTGTGAATTCATGACATGGATGGAAGAAAGGGGGCATTATACTTAGGAATGTTAAATGAGGCTAAAAAGTGGTGAAAACAGCAGTTTGGAGTATTTATTTAAAAATGCCTATCTTGTTTGGTAGCAGTAGAACTTCACATTAAATAAGGACACCCGTTTGGTTCTTTTTCAGTGGAGTATTCTCCCCTGGTTGCTGAAATAAACCTTTTTATTGCTTTTGTTGGAGTTATTTTTACTGTGTGAAACTGACTAAGGACTCTTTACTGTTGTTACAGAAAACCTAGAATAAACTCTCAGTTGGTGGCACAACAAGTTGCCCAGCAATATGCAACCCCACCACCGCCGAAGAAGGAGAAAAAGGAGAAAGTGGAAAAACAAGACAAGGAAAAACCTGACAAGGAGAAGGAAATTAGTCCAAGTGTTACAAAGAAGAACGCTAACAAGAAGACTAAGTAAGTTTGAAGGATACACTGTTAAATTTGGAGTGATGTCAGCAGCCCTGTGCATTGATTAATTGTGTGGTTAATCTAACATGACCCTCTCCCTCTAATTCTTACAGACCAAAGTCAGATATTGTGAAAGATCCTCCTAGCGAAGCGAACAGCATACAGTCTGGCAATACTACAACAAAGACCAGCGACTCAAATCACACTTCAAGGTAACTTTATACTAAAGTTAAGCTCTCAACATCTGTGTTAAATAGCAGATGTGGGTTTTCTGATGGACTGACAGTGTACTGTCTAACCCACAGGGCTGATAGCATTAGTAGGGCAAGACCATTAGTAGTTAGGAGCCTACTCCAGGTACAAGCACTCAAACACTCTCTTGGTGAGAACAGATTAAACCATTGGAAATATTTTCTCTGTTGTCCACTAATCTTTTGTTGCTCTGCTAAAATAATCATATTATCAACTGGGCAGTAATGCTTTTGGCTGGGGAAAAAAACCTAAAAATTAGAGGAAGAAAATTAACCAGCAACCATACTTTATCAAATCCTTATCATCACCTGATAGCAGTAACAAAGGCTACTTTTTTTACTTCCTTATCTGTAATTGAGTCACTGTAATTGTCAAGATAATTTACTGAGTATATGGGAATTTAAAGACTGGGTGACCATATTTGCTGGAGTCTTGCTATCAAGAAAAGGTGTGAATGGTTGGCTTCCTATTGTTGGTTTCAATGGAGTAGCTGTCTATAGAGAGAGGTCTTGCCTATACTCATAGTCTGTGCTTGTTTTCTTTGGGTGATGCCTTGTGGCACATTGCCTATGTAGGCTATGTAAGGGTGGCATCTTTCTTAAAAAGTGTCTGACAACAGGTATTCCATAGAGAAGCCATGTGGCCCGAAGCAGTGTTAGCTGGCTGCACACAGCTCTGCAGCACATGGGAAATACAGTTTGCAGTGCTGGTAGTGTTCAGATTGGTAAGACAGCTCTGCAGAAAGCTGTTGTCTTGGAAGTTTGTTAAATAATAGCTTGGAAACATTTATTAAGAGCGAATATCCTTAGCACAGTGATTACTGTGAGCGTAGAGGACTTGAGCTGTTTGTAGGGACTGCTGTTAACTCCTCCTCAGCCCCCTGCCAAAGGTCTGAGTGTTCCTGATTTGATTATAGGAATAGAGCTCGATTGGAGTGATAATTTTCTTCCTGTTTTTTGAAGCAGTTCTTATTCTGAGACTTGATGCACTTGACTAATGTGATAATGTTAAGTTGATAGATTACATCAAATAATTGTTTTTACTCCTCAAAGGAGCCACTCTGTCTGCTGCTGAGTCTTTTAGTCCATGTTTTGTGGCAAGCTTTTGTCATTCCTAATTAATCCTTAATAGTATTGGTTCTGGTTGGATATTTTTAAGGGACACATCATCTCCTTTAGTTATTAAACTTTATTAAGTGTGTAGTGGAACTTTTCTTGCTACTTGCTGCCTCATGAGTGCTGTCAAGTGCCTTTTTAAAGGACCTGAGTTTTACGGGGTCACAGGTGGTCTGTTTAGGTTTGTTTTTCATGCCCTGGTTTCTTAACTGGTTTTGTAAATATGTTTTTTGAGGAATCCTGTTTCAACTTTTCACTAGGATGCCTGTCTATGACAAAATGTCTTGGTTTATTCCTTGTCTTCCTATGCATTTTCAGGTTGATTGTTTTGAAACCCATTTTTTATTTGGCCATAAACTTTATTTCCCCTCAGTTATAAACATGAAGCATCAGGGTGTATAATTTTGGAGAGAGGAAAAAAAAAGAACCAAACCAATTTCTTTGCCTTCTGTAGGAAGTAAAAATTGCATGCATGTGCTGAGTTGTCTGGAGGTTCCCATCAGAGCTTAATCAGCCCTTTGCACAGTGGAGACCCCTAAAACATCCCGCAGAGATGGTTGGAGGGCTCAGTTCTAACTCTGACATTGAGAATGTGTTTATGAGTGGGACTGTTGAGAAATCCTGCACCTCAGCCCTGCTTTCTCCCATGGCATTTTGCATGGCATCAGAAGATGCTTGGGCAGTTTCATTCAGGTACTTGGTGCATGGTGTGTCTCAAAGGCTGCCAGGAGCGGGACGTTTTCTGGGCAGAACTTAATGCAGCTTAGGTCATGTGATGTTGTTTTGGGTTTGATCTGATTTTTTTGTTTGTTTATTTCTAAATATGACTATTAGCCCTGGCTTTTGCCAAGCAATAGCAGGAGTGAATGTTCAACCCTGTAGAAAGGTGGAGGCAGGAAGGTCTGTTCCGGTATCTGGGACAGCGTTTTCAGTTGTTTTTTTTTTTTCTGTTTCTGAGTACAAGCAAAAACAAATAACCCAAGCAAATTACAGGAAGAACTGGGTTTCCTAGAGGAACTTGGGGCTTAGGGAGGAAAATACGTACACGTACTACGCTTCCGGGAACACTTGGTGCTGTGTTTGCCGCTGATGCTTTGGGGGCAGCCTGCGTCTCTCAGCCGCTATCTGAGAGCTGACGGAAACCCCACAGCTTGCTGAGCTAGCTGGCCTTTCTTGTTACCCACAACCAAGGTGACATCATTCAGTCTAGCTTGTCCTTACGTGTGGAGTTTGCCAACTCCTCACAAGCGCGTATATACGACGCGTGGGCACGTGTGACCGCTGTGGGAATTCACTCAGCGCCGCTACGGGTTGGAAAACCCTGGTCAGTAAATGCTGGGGCTGGTTCAAGTAGGAGGGTTTACTGTTATCCCAACACAGCAGAATTTTAATTGCATTTTCTACCAGAAATGCTTTTCCTGTGATACTTCTTAAAAATTGAGACAGGTTAGATATGAAAATACTATTTTTAGTGTAGTAACTTTGTTTTTTTTGTAAGGGAGCTTGCAGAAATACAATAGTTCTATTTTTGAAGCTGTACACCTGTCTTTCCTTAATACTTTTGCCTATTCTGTCTAGTTGTGAAAGAACACTTGGATAACTAATTAAGGACTTTCCCTGTGTCAATGTACCACTGCAAGCCATGGCTGAATTTCCTTTTTTTTTTTAATTTGGCTGCATTAGTGGGCTGCACACAAGGAAGAGGAAAGGCAGATCGGTTTAAAAAGCTGGAGCTTGATCCCAAAGTAAACTAATCTTTCCTCCATCCCTTGGAATAAGGCAGTTCTCAGCAAGCCACTTCTCACTGATGTATAAAGCCTTTCCTTTTTAATTTCCCTATTGGGAATATTCTGCTGCTTATGCCTGACCCTTAATTAGGAGCAAGAGCTGTAAATTGCAGCAGGGCTGCAGCTGACTTGGAATTTGCTGGTAGCTGGAGGAGTGTCCAAGATCTGTTTTATCGGAGCTTCGGACCAGCCCCTGAAATGTGCATGAATGTCAGCTTCCTGGAGTCTAGACCCTTATTAGCTACATTACTAATTGAAAGATAGCACAGCATGCAAATTACTGAGATAATCCTGAGCTATAAATACCAGTGTGTTCTTTTCTGGTGGTTTTGATTTATTTTTTTCTTCTGTATCTTCTCCCCTTTTCCCCTAACCAAAAGCACGAGCTGCAAGAAATACAGTTGTACATTCTGGATTTTATTTACAATAGCCTCGGTTCCAGAGGGAACATTTTGAACACTTTCATACATAGGCTGCTTGGGCATCTGATTTGTATAAGCTCAAAGCAGTTGAAAGAGAAGCCAAGTTGTCCCGGTGCCTGCGTTGTTTGCAGCTGCAGAGTTCCAATATGGGGATGAAAGACCCGTGGTCAAATGCTTTCATGTGGTTTTGTATTGCAGAGTCACAGCCTTGTCTCATAACATCGGAGCACATGATGAGATGGTGAATTTAGATAAGGGGACTCTTTCATCTGCCCCTTGGGGAGGAGATCCTTTGGTCTATCTGGCTCCTGTCCGCTTGGCTCTGCTGTAGCATCCTTCTATCTGCCAGAGTTGGGTTAGGGATAAGCCTACAGCAGAGCTCTGTAGGACAGGTTTTTCTTCAGTGCCTGAGGATGCTGCTGCAGGGAGCAGAAGGTCAAACTTTTGCCCTTCACTGTGCAGCCCTTACCACCACCTGGGTTCCCCCCCCACCTACTGCCATCTGCGCAGACAAGAGTAGGACAAGTCCCACCGAGCTTGTTGTCAAACGCTTTTTCTAATAAACTTTTCCTTTCTCATTTATTTTTATCCTATT
>VXBZ01006559.1:205945-281172 GCA_013399135.1 Heliornis fulica
CAAAACAAACCCTCAAACCTTTTTGGTTTTTTTTTTTTTGGCTCTTTATTTAGTGGCCCCAGGGTGCTTTGCAGTATTTTCAGGTGCAGAGGCTGTGGCTTCATTTGACATCTAACACATAACTTCTGGGCGTGATGAACGAGGGCCGCATTTCGACAACTTCGTGCCAGCTTGTTATATTGTGAATTATTTGCTTAGCAAGAGTAACTTCTCTTTGTGGAGGCAACTTTTTAAGATTACATTAAAAAATCAGCGTGGTTTTGAGTAGCAGACATAGGTTCCTTTCACACTGGAGACAGACATGTGTAAGGGACCCGTTCCAGCCCCTGCTCCAAGGTATGTGCGGTGGCAGTGCCTTCTCAGCAGCGGTTTGATTCCGAGTATGTTATCGTGGGCACCCTGACTTAGTTCTGCTTATATTCACAGTATAGGCTGTCTTTACCTTTTTAAGCATTTGTAAAGAATTTATTAAAGAACCAAAGGAAAACAGATGCTTCTTATGAGCATCAAGACAATTTATTATACATAGTTTTAAATACTATGAATTTCTCAATCCACGTTTTAACATTAGTGGGATATTGCAAAGACATTCCTTTTCCAGTTTTTACTATTCCTTTAAGGGTCTCAGGGAGGGTAAACTGGTCAGCCATATTTATTTATTTTACTGAAATGTATTGGAATAATTTTTTAAGAGAGATTTTTTGAAGATGTCCCTGAACTTGTATATTTTGCACTGCTTTATAAATGATCCATTTTCAATTAGGCTTGCGTGCATCTTGGCCGTGATCCAGCGCAGGGTGTGAGCGAGTGGCGAGTCCCTCTGGCTTTCAGCAGGGCTAATTCTGGTGCTCCATGTCAAACCACATGCTCACCACCTTTGTTGGATCTGGGAATTTGTGCAAAAAAAGAAAAAAAAAAAAGGCAAAAAAAAAAGCATTGCGTGTACCAGGAAATTGCTTCTTTTTCAAGGGAAAACGGACCTGTAGATCAGCTGAAAAAGCTTTAACGCCATAACCAGCTACTCATGGCTACTGGTGAAGTTGGTAACATCTGGCTCTCTGGCACATGCCTCCTTGATCAAGTAGTTTGCTATGAATAAGTGGGAAAATTTCTTTGGAACAAATGACCTGTAATTCTGCCTTCAGTAGGAATTGCTAGCGAAGGGTTGAACCTCCCCAGCCTCATCCGTAGCCGTTGTGAATTTGAAGGAAAACCCGTGCCCGCGGGTGGGATCCCCTCGGTTAGCACACTGCATCCCTGGGTTATCCTGCTGTTGGATAAGAACCAGCTGAAGCAAACACACTAGTGTAGGGGAAGGACCAGATTCGTGGGGTTCAGTGGCACAGAAAGCAGGTAAGTGAAGCACAGTGTTAACGTTTGCCAAGTCTCGACTCCTCCACAGACACACACACAGACACCAACACCGCTTGCCTGACTTGCTCAGTTTGATGTAGTTCTGCAAAGGGAAAATGACAGCGTTTTACACCACCAGGCTATTTATTTTAATTGGAACACTTTGCTTGTTTCAAATTGGACAGATCCAAAATTTGGCAGCAGCTTCCGTGAGTTTATTTCCACTGAGATGTTTTCACCTGCCTTACCAAGATCATTCTCAGTCTACTTTTTTAAGCTCTACCATAAACTTAAATTATTGAAAATTTATTAATTGCTGACTATATAATAACCTTTGCTTGTATGTAACCGAATGGTTTTAAGAGCCAACATTTAGAGTATGACAATGGAGCTGAACAGTTTTTAATGCGCAAGCAGTTCTGTTCTTGTGTATGACTTGTAACCTTAATTTACTGTGTAAAGATGGTTACATTATTTCCTTAGCTTTGTTTGTTGGAGACAAATATAGAATGCTTGTTTAAGTATGTCAAAACATAATCTTATCTTGTGGATTTTTATGTTAATGTATTATACGAGCTATATTTTTCATTTGCCCAGAAAGACAGCTTGTATAACGCTTTTGAAAGTTTTTCCGCTCTGTAAAGTCTTTAGAGCTGACAGTCCTGTTAGGTTTGTTTTAATCTTCATGCTAAAGTGTCAATGGTGGTTTTGTGAACTGGTCAGAAATTCACAGGTCTTAAATGTTTTCGGGAAATTTATATTGGACACTGCTCTTTGTCTAGCAAATAAAAGATGTTAATATATTCCTGTTACTGGCATGTGCACGACTGTTATTAGAAGCCACTTTATCATTTTCCTGCTTTAAATAGAAATGTCTATTTATGAATTCTGCTTGTAGTTTTTTCACAAATAAAATAGTAAAATTTAAGAAAATCTGAAAGCCCTCTTTTTTGGGAGATGCCAGTATTCAGAAGAAGCCGAGAGTCCCGGTGCCGGAGCGGTTTGTCTTGCCCACAAGCAACCCGCTTCTGCAAGCACATGGGTACTTGAAACCTTCAGGTGAATGAGTAAATCCAGTTTATTCCCTGGGACTGATGACACACAGAAAGTTTGTGGTGGATGTGTCTGCAGAATTTGGGTTCTGGTTCCTTGAAATAATAATGTTTTCCCCTTTCTGTAGCTGCAGAAATGGTGAAGCTTAGTGCTGAGAGCCCTTGGGAGTTCCTTCGGATGCCTTGTGCTAACAAACTCCCAGGAGGACAATTAATAAAACTTAATCAGGAGCATAATTGCATTTTTCTAGTGTAAAAATAGTGGTATTTTGCAGGCAGTGCTTTGGTCCTCTGCCTAGGAAATAAGGTGATGTGGACTGCCGTGCTCTTTCTTTTCTATTTCTCCCTCACCTGAGAAGAGAGATGTTCAAACCAAACTGTCCAAAGCTGAAATTCAAAACCCAACAGGTAAAATGCAAAGGGAGGAAAAAAAAAATAGTCTGGAGAGATTTTTTCCTCAGGAATGTAAGAACAGCTACTACACTAAAAGCCATTTGGGTACTTTTGCATATGCTGGGGGAAGTGTGTGTTACAACTAGGGGTTGCTTTAAAAAAACCAAACCACTGTGCAAACAGACCTAAAGGCTTTCAACCTCAGTTGGAAATTATTCAAAACCCTTTGTGCCAAGAATAAGAAGAAACAGGAAAGGTAGTGGTTGTTCTACAGACTCAGAAGGCACTTTCTTGGCTTGCTGGATGAGTGAGCAGAGAAACACCTCTTGATCCGAAGAGCGTTTGGTCCCTGTCCCCAACCTGCAACTGGCTGAAGATGCTGCAGCAGCTGCTGGGCAAAGCAGCAAGAGCTGCAGGGAGCTGAGATGGACATCATCATCATCATCATCTGCCTGCTTCATCACTGGACAGAGGTGTGAATGGAGCCAACAACCATCTCCACAGCAGCACTGGTACCCACTGAACCTGACCACATGCTGCTTCACCAGGATTTTGGCTGACCAGTCCCCTGGAAACCCCTTGGCTTGGAGCCATGTGAGCCAGGAGCTGTTTGGTGCCAGAGCTGCACAGTCAGCCCCACTGCAGGGGAAGGAGGCTGAAGGCTGCAGGTAGAGGGGCACCTGAGGCTGCTTCTCAAGGTATGTACTGGATTTGTGTTGTGTGTGACCCTTAGGGAGTACAGAAGGAGCCAAGGATGGGGAAATCTGGTTTTTGGCTCCTTAGGGCTTTGTAAACATATCTGTGGTCTGGAAGGAGCTTTGGAAACCTGCCACAGGGCTGGGGCTGTTCCTTACCCCCAGGCATGCAGCCCTCGCAGCCTGCAGCAGTTTTACCACACCTAAGTCATGAGAGGAGCTTCCAGGGGTCAATAATGACATGTGTGACAAATGGTTGTGTGGGTCCAGCTGTATCCCATAGGAATGTGAGTGTCCCATGGGATGCAGCGCTGTGTGACGTGCTGAGTCAGCAAAGCGCCCTGACACAGGTCTTCTGCTTGGATCCTGGCGATGGGCAAAACCTCCCACCTCATGGGGCAGCTACATCATGGAGAAGTTGTGTTTGCAGAGCTGCTGCTCTTTCCTTGTCTGTATGACCAGAAAAACCTCAAATCTCCCAAGAACTGACTGGAAAACTGGGTGACAGTGTTGCAGGAGAAGGGCATGAAGGTAGATGCATGCTGTGCTGCATGGGCTCCTCCAGCTGCAAACATCTGGCCTCAGGTAAGTCTCCTGCTTTGCAACAGGTTAGTTGGACTGCTGCAGTCCCATTCACATGGGTTTTAAATGTAAACCTGAGTTCACAAGGCTTTAAAGGGAGCAGAGCTGTGAAATGTCACTTGTGAGTCACGGGCTGAAAAGCTGAAAGAAAAAAAACCAAAACAAACAAAAAAAAACCCCAAAACCCACCAAGGTGTGCTGAAGCTTCTTTGCTGTTTTCCACCTTATGATGGCTGGTTGCTTGGTGCTTGTACAGAGCCCTTTTCTAAGCAAGGCTGAGCCTAACACTGGTCCTCTCTGATAGGAAGATATTGAAACATCTTTGACATTGTTTTCTCCTTGCTGATGTGACTCCTCAAATGAGAAACAGCCTGCAGATAGCAGCAGCATCAAAGGTTGTCCCAGGAATTCCTAATCAAGGCATTTTGAGCCATACCAGGGCAGTTATCCCACTGGCAAAACTCCCCTCTGGCAAAGCGAGGAAGCTCGTAGCAATGCACAGCAGTGCATGGCTGTCTCTGGTTTCACTAATATTGATGCTAGAAAATAGTGTCTTCCTGTAGCCAGGCCCTGTAGTACCCCAAATCTTGCAGTACTCACCTGAAGCCCCCTGTTGCCCCTCAAGGAGGGATGGTTCCTCTCTGAGCAGTAAATGATCTGGCAGTCCTGGCTCTGCAGGAATCATGGAAGGCACAAACAAGTTCTGCTCCTTGATGAGGGATCAGAATAAACGGTACTTTGTTCTTCTCTCTGTATCCATACAAAAAAAAAAACCCAAAACAATCTCTCTAACCATGACTGTTATTTACAGATTCCTGAAGATTTCATTCCTTTCTGACCTTTCTAATTGTTTTCCAAATTTTATTTATTTTTTTTTTCAGAATTTAGAGATGTCAAAACTCTTCTGCCGTGAGAGGCCGTTCCAGCACGCACATCACCTCTTCTCCAAAGCCACTCTGAGAAGGGCTTAAAACTGTGGAGTAACTACTAGAAAGTTACAGTGTGAGCATCCCAGATGCCCTGCCCTGCTTTGGCAATCCTGCCTTCCAATGCCTGGCAGGTGAGGCAGAGGTGTTCAAAGCCTCATTCCCTTAAATACCGTGAAATTCCCAGTGTAATACACGTGTGATAACAGCACATCAAAACCTTTTTAGGAAGTATTAATTGGCCACAGCTCCTGGAGATGAAGGAAAGGAGATCTGGAGTGTTGAAGTTGCTCTTGAGCATTGGGGAAAAAAAACAAGTTTGGGAGCTGGATTTGGGTACAAAACATCCCTGTGAGCAGGATGGAGCTGGCGGTTGCCCAGGTAAGAAGAATGGGGATGAATAAAGCTGTGTTTTGTTTCCCCTCAAGCTGTGCTGCCAGGGGCCTGTGATTCATGTTGCCTGGGAGGTTTGGCAGGGGGGTTTCCTGTTTGTAGGTGTGTTTTAGGAGGAATTAAAGCTCAGAGTAGTGTAGAGAAGCAGGAGAGAGCCCATGAGATTTTCCCCTCTGCCTTCTCCTGCAAGTTCACATGTATGATCTATAGTATGTAATCTTATATGTTAGATTTCACATAGGTCATAGAGTTACTCTAGTTGTGGAGATACTCTATGTGACAGGCTAAAGATGTAGGGAAGTTTACAAGCAGGATGGGTAAGAAGCTGTCTCTAACAGGCATTTACTCTCTTGTTGACTCTAGAGGAATCACCAACAGAAGCCAAACATAAACAATCCCTCCCACCCCTTTCAGGTGGTTTTAACTTTCTTCCTCTGCAAACTGACTTCAGCAGATGCAAAGCTGCTTGTGTCTGGTCACACGTTTCACTTCCCTGTGGGGTTTGTAAAAATAAGATGAAGAAAGGGCAAGAAAAATGTAGTTGTCCATGAAACACATTTCTCTGTGATCCAAGAGAGGCAAAATCATGGAGTGGCAGGAGGAACCTGATCAGGGCTGGAGGCTGATGCTTCTCCCTGTGAAGGACAATTTGTTTATACATCCAGGTTGTGTCCCAGATTTGGAGATGTCTGTTAGCTTTGAGCTGTTGGAAGGGGCTTGTGGAGCTGGACAGAGAGGCTGCCCTGCAGCTGGGGGAAACCCACCCAGAACATCGCTCAGGAGCTAATGACCAACACTGTTCAACATTTCTTTTCCAGCAAGGAGCCTCCTCTGTGCTTCCCAAACCAATCTGTGCAGCCTTTGTGAGAGGCTGAGGCTTTGCCACGGGTCAGGGCTGCACCCAGAGGTTCACAAGCCTGATGGAGCCCTCAAAAAAACAGACAGCATCCCTGCAAGCCCTGGATTGGTGCTTTCTACCAGGAGACTGAGGAGTTGGAAATGTCTCTAGCTGCTCCTATTGTTCTCCTTATTCAACACAAGTTTTGTTGGTGTGAAGTTACAGAAGGAAAATGTGCACTGGAGTCCACAACACTCCCTGGAAAAAGACTGTGGTGATTCCTGAGGGGCTGAATCGCTGCAGCAGAGCGTGATGGGTGTGTGACAGCCGCCGACAGCGATCTCACTGGGAGTCACTGCAGTACAATGGCACGAGGAAAATGAGTGATGGGAAACTTCCCTGCCTGCAAACACCTCCTGGGTTGTGATGACACTCAGAAGGGGAGAAAGCTTGGGGGGAGGTGGGTGGGAGAAGCAGGTGTGCAGCGAGGCTGACGGGGTCTTGGGGACTTGCACACTGGCTGTGTGGGCTGCCTTGGCCTTCCCATTGCTCCAGGAGAGTTTGCCATCCCCCTTGGCCTTCCTACCCCTCCAGAAGGGTCTGCCATCCCCCTTGGCCTTCCCATTGCTCCAGGAGAGTTTGCCATCCCCCTTGGCCTTCCTACCCCTCCAGAAGGGTCTGCCATCCCCCTTGGCCTTTCCCTGCTGCCTGTCTGAAGCAGCAGGACAGGAGCCTGAGTTCATCAGCTCTGAGCTGCGATGCTGCTCCAGCAATCCCAGAGCAGGCTTGGGGAGATGCCTCTGCTGGTGACCCCTTGCCAACAGCTTTGCCAGCCCTTCCACTGGTTTTCTGCATCAGTCTGTCGTACTGAGCAGGAGCAGCTTTGCTTTTGGACCCTTGCAAGCCCATCTATTCTCTTGCACATCCTATTAGAGCTGCCAATTATCATTTTCCTTCTGTGCAAAGTTATAAATCCCACAGATTCGTAAGCCAAAAGGCTTCATCAAACACAAGACTGAGTTAAAAGTGATGAGTTAGAACAGCTGAGAGGTGACTCGTGATTCCCCTGCCTGTGGGCAGGGTGGGCTGCTGTAGGCAGTGTGCCCCAAGCAAAGCAGGGGGCTCAGGGCTGGTGGGGCAGTGTGTGTGCTCAGAGATCAGAGCAATGATGAGCTGCTACACCCTCTTGTAGAGACGGTGAGTCCCCTGAGCTGGGTGTAGTGGGCTCACCATGCGCTGCCTGTCAGCCAGACAGATGTAGCCAGAGGAGAGAAGCTCTTAATCTGAGGAAAGGCTGCAGTGGTCCTTTGCCACCCCAAATCCGTGCACCAGCTGAGGAGCAGGAGCTGGAAGGAGCAGGATGTGCAGCCCTGAGATCCCTGGTCCTGGCTGAAACCAGGAGAAGCTAAACCACCATCGCTCCTATTCTCAGGGAGGGGCTTGTAATGAGCCCCTTGAGTTGGTCTTGTTGGCTATTGTATTTTACACACTGTGCAAGAAGGGGGTCCACACCCTGCCCCTTGGGCAGCAGCTGTTGCCCCAACAGCAGATTTACAGCTTATTTGTAGTGAATTAATGACTCTCCTGGTGCTTAACAGGTTCTCCTGCAAATTTGGTTTGCTAGAAGGTGGTGGGTGTTCCTGAAAGCCGGGATGCTGGAGCCCTCCTCAAATGTCCCTGGATTTAGCTGAGATTTTCTTTTTCTCCCCTTTACCCTGTGCTGAGGACAATACTCCTGATATCTGCACTCAGGGTAGTGGGTGGGGATTTGGTAACTTAACCTCTGCGTTTGGGTGATTTCCAAGTCACCAGCAAAGGCTGAGAGGATCTATTCCTGCGGGGACAGTGACTTGGGAGCTGGTGGCTCTGAATCCTCCCAGCCCCTGAGCAGTCCTCTGCTCCAGCCCTCCCCGTGTTGTCAGGAGCGTTTGGACCTCCGAGATGCTCCTGCTGAGGCTTTCACAAGCTGCATTTTTGATTTTTGGCCAGTGCAAGTAATGCCACTCAGGCTCCTTAAAGCTGTGATGTCCGGGGAGGAGGGGGAGGCTCAGCCTGCAGGCTCTGTGTGCTTGTAACTGTGCTATTAAATGGGTTTGAAAAAAAAATATAAATAAAATAAACAGTGGTGCTCTTACCCCAGGCCATCCATTAGGGTGTGATTTAGTGCAGGGAGGGCTATAAAAGCAGTTGATAAATCTTTAGCACAGCACAAAAAAAAACCTCTTACAGGGGGAGAAAGGGCCCTGGATAATGGGGGAGGGAGGGAACAGTTCTTGCCCCTTGTCTAATTAAGCTGCTCAGGAGAAGTTGATATAAAATAATAGATCTGGACAGCCCAAATCCTTGCAACCTTAGGAAGGACTTCATCCCCTTAAATTACAAGGCTAAGACCTCATTCAACAATACTTTGAAGGAGATCAGCTGGCAGCACTATTCACAGCGGCTCAAGGCTGGGGCTCTGGCTCTGCGTGATTACGGTGCCTTCTGAAGAGCTCGCTCCTCTTCCAGCTGAATGCTACTATTTTTATCCTCCTTAAATTCTAGAGGGTATTTCCAAGTGGGAAGCAGAGCAGAGAATAGCAGATCTTAACTCTGGAGAAATGTTTGAAATAGCTCACATCTATTTTTAATACTGCCAGTGTGGTAACAAAGTTCCTGGAGGTGCCTGCAGCCCCTGGCACCCTGTGGGTGATGGGACATGGGGGGGGGTGCTGCCAGCCCTTTCTCCTGTGGGGGTCACAGGCTCCTGCTGCAGGTAGCTGGTGACTTCTCTGAGGGGCTGTAGGGGAAGGGGATGCTGGCAGGGGGAAAGTTGGGGGGTTCTGGCTGACATAGCATCGCTCCTCAGCCCAGGGGGAGGAGACCCCTCTTGTCTCACCCCTCCTGGGGCCCCGCTCGCCTTTGCAGTATGGTGGGGAGCACTTTGATCCTCTCCCCATATGGGAGGCAGAAGTGCAGAGGGACTTAATTAAGTACAATTATCTCACCCTCTGGAGCTGGGGTAGTAAGGAATCTATGTAGGTGTCAGGGGTTTGCCTTAGCCCTTGTGCTCTCCGGTGCTGAGCTGCAAAATGCTCAGTGTTTGAGCTTCCAGCATAACACCCCAAAAATGCTGGAGAGCTCAGGGGTGAATGCTGCTGGCCCCTGGACTGCTGTTGGACCAGTTGGGTGATGGCAGTGGTTGGGTTGAGGGTAAGATGGGATGGATCCAGCTTGGGAGTCGCAGACCCAGACTGAGAGATGGCAT
This sequence comes from Heliornis fulica, assembly GCA_013399135.1. NCBI lineage: Eukaryota > Metazoa > Chordata > Aves > Gruiformes > Heliornithidae > Heliornis > Heliornis fulica. The sequence goes on from VXBZ01006559.1 coordinate 215,425, forward strand.
GAGGGGGCAAATAGGGATCCCAAGTCCCCTTTTCAGTTTGTGAACCTGGCTGCACAGCTTTGGATGCTTGACAGGGCTTTGGATGCTTAACATGGCTTTTGCCTTGTGCTTATTCCCTCCTGCAAGCTCAGCTTTTCCTTCTGTACAGGCTCAGGTTCTCCAAAGCTGCCGAGCACAGTATTGTTTAGTCCCGTGCTGGGCAGAAGCATCCTGCTTCACTTGAACGTGAAATATAAATCAGAGATCAAGTGAGTTATTGTGCCAGGCTGCTGCCTGGGCAATAGGGAGTCTTTAAATCAATCAGCCCCCAAATAAATAAATAAAAGGGCAGCAGCCATGCTGGAGTGCCTGTCTGATTCCTATCAGAGGCAGTAATTCAAATCAGATGCTCCCAGTTCCTCTGCTCCCCAGCCCGCGTTACCTGGGCTGCTCAACTCGCGGGAGGCAGAGAGCAAATGTTGTTGGGAGTGTTCGTTTCTGTTGCCAAAGGAACCGTGTCTTTTGGTTGCCACGTGTGCAGCAGATCCAGCCCAACCCATCTGGCTGCTGGGACTGAAGGAAAAGGGTTTGGGGAAGGGAGGTTGTGGAGCGCAGCCAGCCCGGTACCCGCCGTGCTGACTGGATGGGTGGGTGAGGAGCTGGTGAGGAAGGCTTGGGTGATGCTCCTCAGGGGTGGCTTGGAGGGTCCCAGCCAGCTTCAAAGGTTTGACCTGCATAAGCATCTCTGTGGGGATAAGGATGCAGGTCCTGGGTGAGCTGAGGCTGGAGGAGATCCTTATCCTCCCAGAGACCCTCCAGCCATGCCCTGGGGGGCAGTGTCGCCTGCAGCCAGGCTGCCACAGCCCTCCCGCTTCAGAGGCTGCAACAGGTTTCCCTTTAGCCCATGACGGCGTTGGAGAGAAACGTTTGAGTCATTTGATCTGTCAGCTGCAGCCTCCTGGAGCTCCCTGGGGATCCTCCAGCCATCACCCTGCTCCCTCCTCTGCTGGGGTGGCAGATTGCTGTCCTAGGGGGGCAAGGTCTGGGTCCCTGGGTTACTGTCACAGTCGCTGCCCAGAGCTGGGGATGGCTCCAACCCCAGCAATGAGTTTGGGCAGCTGAAAGCTGTGGAGGGGACCAAGGTGCCACGAGCCCTGTGAGCCAGGGAGAGCAGTGGCTGTGCTGCCCCAGGAGGGGAGCACTTGGGTTTAACCCCTTTTCCAGGGCAGTTTTGGTTGCTTGCAGGAGGTCCTGGGCCCCTCTTGCCAGACCCTGTGTCTGGAGGAGCACCACGGGTTTGGATTTCACTAGTGCTTTGCTCTCAGCTCTGAGGCTCTGCTCTTGTGCATGTCTGTGGGTGCTTTACAAAGGTGAATGAGCCCTGATGCTGATCAGAGGCTGCCAGTGTGGCAGGGCTTCCCTTTGCACCACTTCACTGTCCTGAAGACTCCTGGCAGGGTCATTCCACGCTGATACTGTTTCAGAGTCAGGTCCTCCTCTTCCTCGAGTTACTCCAAGAGTGAACCTCAGGCAGTGAAGCTGATGTTTCACCGACACCTTGCACCAGCAGGTAGAGCGATCCCACTGCTGGGGAATCAGAGCAGGTTTCCAAAGTCCTGAAGGACAGGTGAACCCATGCAGAGGTAAGCTTTTCCTACAACTTCACTTATGACCCCAAAATAAAGGTCAGTCAGTGAAATCCACTCAGTCTGTAACCGTGTCCTTCTGTGGTAACACGACCTGTGAAACACCCCGGGGTGCTGGTACACGTAGCGAGGCTGGATGTACACATCATTTACTCAACCAACTGCAGCAGGGTCACCTCTTGGGACTGCAGACCCTTTCCATGTGTCCCTCCTGCAGCAGTGCATCCCAGCCCCAGGTGGTGGCATGATTCCTTCTTCCCAAACCATTGACCCAATGGGTCATAAAAGTTCCTTTATGGCCTGTTAAGACAAGCTGGGTCCTTTACGTGTACCCTAAGTCAGCCCAGTAAAACTTTTATGAAGTTTTTAATAACAAGAGTTAGTGCACATGAACAGCAGCTAATTTTTAAAGCCTCAGTACTTCAGATGTGTGTTTTTTCCCCACCTATGTTGGGAAAACACTTAGGTCGGTGCTTTTGGAGCTCGATGCCTGGAGCAAACTCTCTGACCTGTGGTGGTCTAACTGCTGAAGCATCCCCTGAAGGGAACTCCTGAAAGCCAGGCTGCTGTTCTGGTGGCATTGGTGCCAGCAGAGTTGTTGAGCTGCAGGTCTGCATTTTTAAATGTTTGAACCTTAAGCTGTGCTGTGACATTAGGGTTTAAGATAATGAGATCCTGTTTCGTGGCAAATTGTCTAAAAGGGTGAATATGTGGGGTTTTGGGGGAGGTTTTGAGGTTTTTCTTTTTAGTAAAGCAATCAGCTAAGGTGAACTAAAAGGCTTTCCCTGCCCAAGGAATTGGGTGCAGAAGGAATTCAGGGCTGTTGGTGCAGCTGAGCTCCAAGGTTTGTCCGGGTGTGCTGCCAGCCCAGTGCCAGGACGTGGGAGCATTTCACCAGTGGTTTCTGCTCCTCCTCTCCTTTGGTCCAGCTTGTTAATCTTGAGTCCAAGCCTCAATTTAACCCCTCCAGCCCATCCTCTCCTAACCCCAGAGACACCATGGCAGGTCTGGCACCTCCATCCCCTCGTTGTACCTTCTGACTGCCAAGCTGAAGCAATGTCCCATAACTGACTCTTCCAGCATGCTCCGGCTTCTCAGCCCTGCCTTGGTCTGTCAAGAGGAAAATGTGGAATAACAAGGAGTTGGAAGCAATGTGGCAGAGTCTGCGCTCCCCTTGATGAAGCCACCTCCTCTGCCTGTCCCCATGGCCATGCCTACCCCTGGTGTGGCCAGCAAACATCCTTCTGATGCTCCAGGCTTGGCTCCAGCCGAGGCAAAATGTCCCTCTGGGTGCCCTTAGTAAGCAACACGTCCCTACTCCTGGCTGCTGCAACACACAAGGGTTTGATGTGGTGACATCCACAGAGAGGGGGATGCAGGCTGTGGAGGAGCCACACACCATCCCAGGAGGCTGATAAAATAACCTAATTACATCAGGTAATTAACAGTGTTTATTCACCACAGCCATGATTTTAGTGCCTGCTGCTGCCCGGCCCCAGGCAGTGGAGGTCCAGTCTTGGATGGACCAAATCAGGGGGAACTTTTCCTGCTGCCCTGGGCCATGTGCTGCCCCCCCAGTTCCTTCAGCTGTGGTGTGTGTGGGTCAGCCCCACAGAGCCAATGGGATTGCTGGCCAGGATGAGGAATTTGGGGTTTTCTGTTGTTGGTGTTTTAGTAGGGGGGTTGGTTTGTTTTGCTGTTGAGTTTTTTGTTGGGTGTTTTGGGTGTTGTGGTTTTTTTTGTGGTTTGCTTTTTTATTTTTCTTTAGGAAAATGTTTTCTGAGCTCTGCCAGGTCTGAGCCACCCCAGCTTTGCATCCAACCTGGGCAGTGCTCAGACAAGGTGTGATGGATGCTGTCCTCATGCCCTTTAATCACCTGGCAGGAATGACCTACATCCACACTGCAGCAGCAGGGGCTGTTACTTTTCTCACCTGCAGTGGAGCCCCAGTGACTTCATTGCATCTCTTTACTCGTGTGCACCTGGATAAAGCCTTTTTCCAGTTGGATTCAAGCTGGACCAGTACTGCCCTGTGGCCCTAGTCCAGTGGGTCCACACATCCTCGTGCCCCCAGGCAGTGGCAGGGAGGTGGAGTCCGTGGTCCCCTGCAAATTGGGGTGCCTGCTTGCTGGAGGTCTGGGCCCCTGGCTCATCATGGGTGATGAGCAGGTCAGCTCTAGGCACAAGGGTGTGAATCCACCACAGCCACCGCTGGCTCTCCAGCCCGGATCGCAGCAGGGAGCAGAAGGTGGGGGGGGTCCCTGCTGTTCGGGGGCTGTTGGATTTAGAACCACCTCACCAGATCATCTGCTTGGGCTTGGGTTTTGTTCTGTTTAAAATCTTCCTTTGAAGAAACACACAAACATGGGGGAACCCTTCCTCTGAGAGGTCTGTCCCCGGACAAAGGAGATGAGGCAGCTACGGGATGGTGGGTGCTACCTCACAGCCAAACCCGAGACCTGGGATGCCGAGATGGAGCAGGATGCTCCGTGTCCTGGTCCTTGCTACAAGGGAACACGCTCTTGGGCTCTTGGCTGGGTACAGCTGCCCCCCCACCTCCCCCCAGCCCCCAGGGAGAGCTGTTGGAGGCGCTGGATCCAGCAGAGCCGCTCCAGTTCAGTGCAGGATTTGCCCTTCTTCCCCGCGGCGGGAACTGCGCTGGTGCTGGAGCAGCGATACAGCAAAGGCTGGGAATGCTCAGGGGAGCTGCGGGGAGGAACTGTTGCTGTCGATCTGTTAATTAAGATTAATGTGCTAGCTGATAAGGATGACTCTGCGCCAATTGCTGTTACAAGCCAAGATCCTGCAAGGCAGCGAGCGGCTCGTTCCTGCTCCCTCAGCGGTTGGCGGCCTGTGCCGGTCCGTCTGGGGTCTGGGGCAGAAAGTGGGGTGCTGAGCAGCTCCCCCGAGGGCTTGGGTGCTGTGTGGGCACACATGCTGCGCTGCTGGGGTGCTTGAGAGCTTGCTCTTATGCTGTCTTGGTGCAGGAGCTTTAGCTTCTCAGAGGGTGTTAAGGCAGCACTTTGCATCCTCTCCTCCTGGGACATGGGTGTCAAAATTTCTCCACCCAAAAAGGGCATGAAACGAGGCAGCTGCTTAAAGATATCAGAATCACAGAGTGTCAGGAGCTGGAAGAGACCTTGAAAGATCACTAAATCCAACCCCCTGCCTGAGCAGGATCATCTAGAGTAGATCACACAGGAACATGTCCAGATTGGTCTTGAATGTCTCCAGAGAAGGAGACTCCACAACCTCTCTGGGCAGCCTGTGCCAGTGATCTGTCACCCTCACAGGGAAAAAGTTCCTCGTTATATTAAGATGGAACTTTCTATGTTCCAGCTTGGAACCATTTCCCCTTGTTCTATCACTGAGAAGAGCCTGCTTAATATATGTATATGCTGCTTAAAGATATACATTTCCCTGCCCTCACAGGTGGGGTCTCTGAGGAAGCTGAATGTGCCCTGTGCAATGAGAGGTGATGAATCAGGACTTGAGTTGCCTCCACCGCGATGCTCAGAGTATGGTCTGAGGCTGCTTGCTGCAGTGTCGTGGCCACCAGCCCCTCGCCTGTCCCAGCCCTGGAAAAACTCATTGAATGAACATCTCCTCTGTCCCCAGGGGAACTGAGAGCATCAGTGCTGCCAGGACCAGGAGCACAGCTCACATGCCTGCCCGTGAGCGTGTGCTCAGGGCTTCAGAGCATCACTGGCTGCCAGGGAGCTCATTCTAACGTCCTTTGCCCACCGCTCTCCCTGAGCGTCCCTCTTCTGCATCGCTTCCGTGTCTGGCACCAGCTGGCAGTCCCTGGCCAGCCTGCTGTGAAGCAAACATGCTCATCAAACCTCCAAGTTCAGCTATTTGATAGTCTCGTTTTATTAGTGAAAGGTAAATTTCAAGTGAGTGCTCCCCAAATCCCAGCTGGAATCTCCCCCTCCTGCTTCCACCCCTCCCAGCCCTGACTGCTGCAGCTGCTTTCACTTCCCTGCTGCTCCCCTTGAAGGCCTCTGGCACCAGCCTTAATGAGGTAGTGCTAATTAACCTGTAGCATCTTCCAGGCAGTGGCAGGGGATGGAGGTTGTGATTGTGCTGCTGTGTGCAGCCAGGTGAGGATCACTATTGGTCTGGGCCACTGCCTGTCCCAGGTGGGATCTGCCCTTGGGCAGAACAAAGGTTTTGTTCAAATCACACTGCCTTGGCTGGAGAAAAAGCCATTTTCCATGCTGGAAAAGCAGTTCACCTTACATCAAAGGTGGAGGTTCTCTTTAAATTTTATCAATATATTTTTTTTTAACTTCAGAGTGGAACCCAGTTTTGGGTCCCACCCTGCTCCCGAACTGCAGCGGTTTCAAAGTTGAGCCCAAGTCCTGTTGATCCCAAGGGGCTGGAGTCCTATTTAACCCAACCAGGCAGGAGCCACAGATGCAGAATTAGATAACCTTATCACTGCATCCTGCACAGATCAGTAACTCCCTGGGACTGTCAGCTCCTTCCAGCCGGATGTAATTGCCTAGCAACATTGTGCTGTCTCTTTGGATGCAGCCTAATTCGGTTTCTGGTCATCCAGAACAAAACCTCATGTAGGCATCTGGTGAAGGGAGCGAGGGGCAGGCTGAGGTGGGCTGCTGGACCATCAGGCACGACCGTGGTTTCAGCAAGATCCGTGCTCGAGGCGGGGTTTGAGCGGTTCCTCTGTCTCTGAGAGCAAAGCTTTGACTTGGCAGGGAAGGTTGTGAAACCCTAATGCTGGTGTTTGGCATCTGGTGGCCATTTGGCTTTGGGATCTGAATGCTGTTTGGGTTTTTTTTTAAATGAATTAGATGCTGATGGTCGTTTGGAAAGGGTTTCTAGGAGGGGGTATGCAGCTCGAGCTGGCAGTGCGGTGATGGGAAACAGAGAGTGGTGTGCAGATGGGTGTAGGAGCTGTAGTGTCACTGCCATACCCTGTGTGGCAGCTCCTGTGGGCTGTGGGACACCAGCTGTCTCATCCTGCTCAGCATCACCCAGGTCTCAGGGATTCAGATGGTGTTAAGTGTATTCAGCGCCTTCAGGCACTCAGGCTGAGGATGTTAAAATGTAAATATAAGTCATTTCCATGTGACTGGGTGAATGCTCTTTACTGCTGCCATTGATCTCACCAACTCCCACCATGGGTGCCACAGGTCCCACTTCCAACCTGAAATGTCCCAAGGTGTGCCCGAGTCCCAGGCTTGGAGCCAGCCCTCCCACCCAGGGCTGAATTTAATCTGAATTTAAATCCACACCCAAAGTTTCAGGTGCAGTGACTGAGGGGTTCACCCCAAACATGAACCCTTCAACTAAAACTTCATCCAGCCAGCGCTGGAGGTCTTGGGGAGCTTTGTGCCACTCCCTCTGTGCAGTGGCTCTGGGTCTGATCCTGCACACGTGGGAAGCTCTGGCACCAGCTGTTCTCTGGAGGTCGGTGGGGCAGGACTTTCCTCCCATGGGAGCTGGGACAGGCCAAACCCACACCCCCAAGTGCTGTGCACAGTGGCAGGTTATTGTCTGGGCACTGCCCTGGCTGCTCACAGGGGGTTTCAGGGAGCTGCAGGCCGGTTTCAGATCTCAGTGTTACAACCTCTCCTCCAAGAATTACTACTACTATTATTTCCAAGGAAACAGGGACTCACGCTCGTATCTTTTATGTGTTTTCTCAAATCCGGAGGTTTTCACGTGACTTTGCTGCCTATTTTTAGCTCCTCAAACATCTCTGCTGGGATGAAAGCTTTAAAGAAAACCCACCCTCGAAGCGGATGACAGGGGTGTTTAATGATAAATGTGTGACTGTGCCCCCTGAACCCCTACATTTCAGCAGCCTGGGCGAAGCAAGAGTGACCCCAGGCTGCAGTTAACCATTTCCCTGGCTGCTGTTACACCCATCTCCATGGAACAGCAAAGGCTTGTTGTAAAACACAACTGTTTCTAGAACCAGATCCACCTACAAGTCATTTAAAAGCCTCCTACCTCAATTTTGCAGGTAAAATGTTAGTCTAGCAGGAATTGAAAAGAGGGGTTTTCGCCTCTGTCTGCTCTTCAGTTGATTTGTAAGGGGAGAAAAAGCCACCCTGGGAGGGGATGGGACCCATCCTGTCCGTGGGGGCTTGGGGCAGCTGTGGGCACTAGCCTGGTCCTGTTCTGCCTGGTCCTGCCTGCACATGGGATGCAAAAATTGTCCCCTTGGCTGGACACCTTGTAGAAAGCAAGCTCAGCCCACTGCCTCTCACCCTCCTGCAACCTGCCCAGCCACAGGGTCATGCCAAAGGGGAGGTGGTGCCAAGCCTGTGGTGGTTGGTGGGCTCACTTGGTATGTCAGACCACCCCACCTCCACCTTCCCAAACCACCTGTACCTAATGCTCTGCATCGAATCCTGTTGCATGATGCCCAAAATCCCAACAAGCAATGCCTGTGCCACGGGAATGCTTCCATGCCAAGTGCTGTGGAGTCAGGATGAACCCCCACATTCCTGGGCAGGGAAGCAGGGGTGAGGGGCAGGGCAGCACCGTGCCTTTTGCCTTCACTTGTGTCCTCTGTATTTGGCTTTTAGGGTGAGATCGGATGGAGCCCGATGCCTTATGTGGAATAAACGGGATGTGGTGGGATTGTGTGGCTCCAGTTGTGACCCATCAGGGGAAAACCATGCTGGGTGTGATGGCTGTGCTCAGGGATCTTGTCTTAAACCATCAGGAATCAAAGGCTGCACGCAGCAGGCAAAGGGAGACTGGGAGGGAAAGCTCTACTTGGAGAACAAAGGTGTGAAGCTGTGAGATGTGAGAGCCCCAGTGCAGCTGGGGAAAGCTGGACTGCACCACCCCAGTGAGCAAGGCTGATCAAAGGTGGGTGAGATGATGCTCAGCTTGGCAAAAGGCCCTGTGGACCTGCTGGCAGCTCCAGATTGGTCCTTGCTGGGCGATGCAGAGCCACCACTGCTGCAACCCCTTGGGTGGTGGTGATGGGCAGGGGTTCACCCCATGGGAGTCCTGTGCCAGGGCTGCAGGTCTGGCAAGGCTTGTGCACACCCTCCCCCACCCAGGGTGTGCTGCTGAGCCAAGGCAAGTTCACCTCCATTTGGGGCTTTATTTATTTCCAGCATTTCCAGCTCAGGCGCCTTCTGGCAATTCTCCTGTAATACATAATTTAAAAAAAGACTAGTAGCAAATCAGTGCTGGCACTGACAGAGCTTGGTCCTGACCCAAGGTCCTTCCCACCTCGATGTCTGAGGACTCATGGAGTGAGCACCCTCCCCTCTGCCAGCCGTGGTGCTGAGGGCACCCACTGGGAGGAGGCAGCTGAGCCAAAACTGCTGGGAGGGAAAGGCTGAGGAGGAAGAAAATAGCTTTGACTCTTTAACAGCTAGTAGAGAGTGTTTTGTGCTCCTGTGCCTGTTGGTCTCTCCTTCTGAAAAGGCTACTGGCTGTCACACAGAAAACTAAATTCTCCCCAAATTAATGGTGGGTGCTGGTGTCCTCGTTGAAGGTGGCACCCAACTGAGGTCCTCTTGTGTAAGGGGAAATCGAGGTGGAGAGGTGAAATGGGGAAGGGTTACATCCATACTTCAGGAATTCTGCTGATGGAGTTTCTCCAAAAGGCTCTTTCCCCACTTCTTTCCAATGTCAAGGAGGGAGCAGACAAGGAGCCCGTGGCAGAGCAAGCACCAAGGCTGTGAAGAGGAGAACCCAGCCCGAGCACTGCTGTTCCATCCTCTCTCTGCAGAGCACATACCTCCAAGGGGAAATTCATCTGTTCCTCGGCATCTGGAATGGAGAAAACCAGCTGTAAGTAATGCATAGCTGGATCCAGCTATTAGAGGAGCAACATTTGCATTTTCACAAGTGTTCAATTCTGTATTTGCCCAGAATTGAGCTCTGTTGACAGAGCTGGCCTGACTTAACACTTAGAGCTACTCCTAGAGCGTGTGTTCCATCGTTGGCACCGGAATGTCAGGGCAGGTATGGGAGCTATCTGGTTAGAGAGCCTTTAGCCATGGTCCTCGCTGTCTACAAGCTGTAGTAATTAGCACTCAGTCTAATCTCACCTCATGTCCACAGCTGAAGACCCGGCTGCACCGTGTAGGAACTACGGTGGCCACAGCAGCCAAACCCTCCCCATTAACCCAAGTGGACCGGGACGAGCCCTGCTCTGAAGATGGCAAATTTATGCTGGTTTGACTCAGGGATAAATTTGCTCTCATTCCCCAGGCTCACTTTGTGATGTGCAGCCCACAGCTGGGCACAGCTGGCACCGCACGTGTTCCTCTGGCTCAGCCTCCCTTTTTTCTGCCCTGGCCTGAGGGTCAGGCCCGTGGGGCCATGGAGCTGGGGGGCTAATGGTAAAGCAGAGGCTCTTTTGTCAGACAGCAGGAAGCACTAAAATCTGTGGCAGTGAGGATTAGACCCGCCTGTCCTCAGCATCTCATTAACAGGGCTGCAATTAAGGGCTGTTGTTAGACGTGGTCTGGGCAGGTCTCCTCTGAGCATTGTCCCTGCTGTGTTGGCTTTCTGTTCTGGTAGTTGGGATGAGGAGAGCTCTCTGCCTTTGTCTCTGTGACAAAGAGGGCTCTCTGTGACACCTAATGCTCCGTGTCCACAGCCTGGGGCCGGTCCCTTGGAGGGAAGGATAAGGATCCTTTGGAGGTAAGCACCTCTGGGTGCTGCAGACGTTTTTATCTTCCCAACCAAGGCTTCAAAGCTGTGGAAACCCCACAGCCTCATGTCACACCCCCTCCCACCAAAGCTACAGAGCTAATTGAGACGTGACAGCCTGCAACAGCGACCGGCTCCGCAGCGCCCGTCGCAGAAAGCGGAGCTGAGGAACAGATGCAAAACCTGTCGACTCGAGAGGAGCATCACGAGTGAGGGCAGAAGGTCCATCCCAGGCATGGCTTTGCAAATGAGGTTCCCTATCCACAGGGAAATGTGTGGTGAGACCCTGTGCCGGCCGCTCTTCCCCATCGGGTACCAGCAGTCAGCCAGCACAGCGGCTCCCCAGCGTGTGCCGGTGCCGCGCCAGCAGCGTGCTCTCAGGGTGACATCCCGAAGATAAATGAGCCCTATTATCGCCTCCGTTCTCGGGCAGTCCCCTGAGGCTCCTGTGCAGCTCCAGCAGCTGCTGCAGTCCTGGCAGAGTTCTCGCATGGCTCCCTCCCGGCTCTGCCTGCTCATGCAGGCGGTGCTCACAAGGTCTGATCTTGCTTTTAAAACCCGAACCTGTGGTTTGGGGGAGCGTGGGGGGCTACTCTGGGGGGTCCCTACTGAGAACAAGACCAGTGACACAGTCTCCTGGCTTGGGAGAGCGTCTGCTGTGTGTGGACCTTCTGTGTGGTCCTCCTTTGCCAGGAGTGCACTAGATGGGCTAAACCTCTTCTTAAATTCTGCAGTTGGGAGAGCAGAGAAAGGCAGTGAAACACCGTGGGGTGCTGTGTTATGAGGCTGTGAGAATCATCTGATGCTCTGTTTTAATCCTTCTCCCTCTTAGTGGCCTCCAGCCCTCACCCTGCCTTTCCTTTTGCAGGGGAGGGGGAAGCAGCTCTCCATGCACATCTTTCTCACCCCCAGGAGTAAGACAGCAGGTGAAACTGGGTCCTGGCATCATGCTTTCTACAAGGGCACCCAAACCAAAGGTAAGTGATGCTTACAGTGATGTGATGCTTACAACTAATGTGAATTAATGTCTGCAGGACAAACCCTTTGTGAAGGAAGGTGCTACCTTGGCTTCCTAGAAGCAGTGATGCTTTCTGCACCAACACAGGTACAGAAATCCTGTCTTTCAGATCCCTCCCCAGCCTTGAGAGACCTTGCAGTAGGTTCATACACCTCCCCACTAATTAAACTGATGGCAGAGTATAGGTGATCTGGGGTTGGTCTCACCACCAGACAATGTTGTCCCCAAGCTGCTACTCACACATCACTGTGATGCCAACCTCTGCCACTCTCAGCAGGCAGCAGAGGTTGCTCCCACAGAAGCTTTGGAGGTGGCACGAGCAGCCCTGGCTCAGAGCAGCACCCAGGAACACGGGGCTTGGCTCCCACCCTGGGGGCCAGCCCCACATCTGGGGGATGCTGAGAGCTCAGAGGCATATCCAGTGATCTGAGCCATTTAATTCTACTACTCACAAGCTCTGAATAGCTGCTTTAGACACCCTTGACCTTCTGCTGCTGAACAGATCAAAGCAAATCTCTCTGTAGCGATACATTTTATCTGATTCAAAGGGGAAGCATCCAATGAAGTGCTTGTTTTGAAAACATTATTTCACGTTGTGCCCTATTAAATTGTTGACATGTTGCCCTCTGGCTATTTGGCATTAGTTATACTCAAAAGCTATCTGCAGCATTAATCTAATTTTGCCTTTCCTCATCTTTATTCCTTGATCTTCGTATTATCCTGTTTAACAGATCTGTTCAAGGCCTAAATTGTTTCAAGATGGAGTTTGATAAACTGGCAGAGAGGACTGCAGAGCCGTGCAGGAGCAGTGTCTTGGGTCCCAAGTGTGGCTTGGAGGGAGAGGTGATGTGCACTTTGCTCCTTCCCACTATGGGTTCAGGCCTCCCCTGGTCATGAGCTGCACCAGGAGGGGGTTGAGGTGTATATTGTTGATGGGTGTTTGGCTTTTGCTGTCAGATTTCATGCCCTCTCCCTTGGAGGAGCTGGAGGAGGGGTGCAGTGAGAGTGGGCACATTGGAGCAGGGAGCTCTGTGGGTGCAGTGGAATGGGGAGGGACAGCCCTGTCCCTGTCCTGAGTCTGCCTGGGTGGAATTGCTGATGGTTGACCAACAAACCAACAGTGGTCCATTCGTTGGTTCTTCTCCATAGCTTTCGATACAGTCCTGGTTGGATCACCACCACATTTCAACAGCTCCCGTGGTGGTTCAGGGGAGTTGGTGGTGCTCTTCACCACTCCTGAGCCATCCCAGACCTATTATATTTTGCTGGGCTTATTCTGAAAAAAAAACCAACATCTCTTCAGCAGGGCCTGGACCCCAATTTCCACCTTGTTTGGTGTCAACCATCAGCAGGGAGAAAGATGTTTGGTGTCTTCTAGCTGCTAAACCACCAGTTTGGAGGGAAAGTCTTTTGCTACCACCCCTCCAAGCTGCTCCGTGCCTTGGAGGGTTTATGTTGTGCATCATGTCATATTTGTTCTGCTCTCCTTTGTGATCAGGCACAGGCTTTGGTGGGGAATTCAGAACACACGGGGCTCGCTGCGCTCCCAGGCCGGATGCTTTTGCTCTTTGTGTTGCAAGAGTGTCTAGATTGGAACCAGGTGAAAAAATGTGCTCATGAAGCTCCCAGTGACAAGAAGAGGTTTGATTTTAAAAGTGTTTCATTTTAAAAAGGGGAAGAAAGCATAAACAATCAGCATTGTTAAATTTTTCCATCACTATCTTTTTATTTTTTTTAATGCAATATCAATTTTTTCCTGTGTTTACCCAAGCCCCAGCTTTCAGCAGCAATATTTGGCTCCTGGGAATCAGTTTTCATTAGGAGAGCATGGAAAAGCTCCACAGAAATAGAACAGAGGTTTACAGAATGGAAACAAGACTTTCATGAAATCTTTTTCCAAACTTGTAGTCCTTTCCAGCAGGGTTGTAGCAGATCCCCTTAGTGCCAGTCCCTGCATGAGCAGAGACTAAGTCATCAGCCCCGAAGAGCTACAACCTGTAGCATCTGCACACACAGGTCTCCAAATGACAACCTGCTGACCCTGTCAGTCCCTTTAAGAGCTCTATACAAGTATCCTAGTGATTTCCTAGGAGTGAAATGTGTATTTATACTTTCCATTGCTAGTAAACTGTCATGTGAATGAAAAATTAATAGCCCCTGACAAGATAAGGGGGCTGGAATCTTTGAGAAATCCATTGGTGCTATGAAGAGCTGAACGAAACCCCAACAGGCTGGACATGTTTAGCACCAGCTCGTCTCTTTCTGACATACAGCTGAAAATATGGATGTAATTAAAAGGATTTGCAAAGCCAGCCTTGTGCTACAGAGACTGTTCTATGTGATTTTTTTTTTGTAATGAACTTTAGTATATACACTATAGCACCAGGAATCCAAATACACGCTCGTGGCTTATCTCTTTTTCTGCCTGCAGTACCCTGGCTTTGGCTAAACAGCTATATTTATCAGAACAATGCTGGCTATAAAAATGAAAGAAACAAACTATAAATGTACAGTGCAGCTGAGAGTTCCTTAGGTGAGTGGGTACACATAAAGTTTGTAATTCTGGGGGTATCCACCTTTACTGCACATAAACAATACAGTTTACTGTCACGGGCCAGGCTTACAAAGGGTTCTGAGGTTTGAAAGGGATAGATGAGCATTAGGATGATTTGCAGAAAAGCCTAAGTGATGTTCTCAGCTCCTCTGGACTTTCAACAGGAGTTGCACACTTTTTGTATGTCTCACTAAGTTTATACCTGCATGTCTAGAGGTCTACATACCTTTGGAAAAACCCAGCAGATTGCCATTATCCTATAAATCAAAACCTTATAGGCTGAAGGATGGGGGATATGTTTTCTATACCCTAATCTTTATTCTATATAGCATGTAGATATATTCCTATTTTCTATATCCTATCTATATTCTAATTCTGGGGAATTGGGACCCTGCCATTAAGGTCACAATTCTTCAAGTATTTTTAACATAAGCACATAAGAAAATCAATTTTACCGTACAGCAAAAGCGAAGAGGATTTTGTCAGCGGGTGAAGCTGCAGGACATCTGTAGATAAGCAGGTATTTGGATCTCAGTCAACAGACTCCTACATCTATTCTCTAACCAAAAGACCAACCTGCAAATAAACATACAAGCCTGAGAGCTGGCTGGGAAGCCTGCTCCTCCCTGTCTGGAGAGGACAAACATCGGGAGCAAAGTTTAAACAGATTCCTGGGTGACCTTGGGAAAAAACAACATGAGGCTGACTATAACTCTGCCTTTTAAAAGATAAAGTTATTTATCTGATATAAAGGGGAAATTGAGGCTGCAAACAGAAGAATGAAGATCAGACCCAAACCTACCAAACAAGCAAAAAGACCCCAGAAGAAAGGGTAAGGCGCTAGGTCCCCACGTGGCTGTTAAATCCATCCCACAACTGCTGAGTTGACCATCTCCAGCTCCACGGGTCTCTCTTCTCAGTGGAGTGTCAGAACCTGCAAAGTTACATGTAAGGAGCACTCTTCACTCCTCATACTCTGACTAAGTCTGTAACAGCTGTCAAAGTGCTGGTGCTGGTTGTGTTGGAGCATCATTACCCTCTTCCCTGGCAATCCCTGTACCCACAGCCCGTTCTGGGCTTTGCTGGAGCCCGTCCAGGGAGCAGAGCAGAGTTCAGGCTCTCCTGGGGCTGTGTGAGCAGCCAAATGTATGTTTTTTTGGAAAGGGAAAAAAATTAAAATGTGGTAGAGTGCCTGGCTGAGGTAGAAGTAAATCTTAGGAAGCGAGAGCAGCGTGCAGCTCCTTACATCTAGGTCTAAAACTAATTGATCGCTTTCCCTGAGCACACAGACCTGTCTTTATTTTCAGCCCGTAAAGAAAAGTTCCCCAAGAGTCACTGGAGACAAATAATCCTTCAGGAGTCACTGCTGACATGGAATTATATTTTCAGTCATTTTTCAGTTGTGTATGCGTCTCCATCCTGTCACATTAGTTTGCTAACACTTCCAATGCAACAATGAGACAAACAGAGCATTGTGCTGGTCCAAGCCAAACATCCATCTCTGCTTGGCACCGATTCAACAGGCCTGTCAAAACTCCTTGTGAGCTGGCCAAAGCTCATTAACAGTGGTTGGATGCAGATTTAGCATGGAAAAGAGCTTTACCCAGGGCTCTGAGTAACGTGGGGACCAAGCAGGCAGGAAAGGGGAGGGATGGTAGGAAGCAGGGAGGGGGATGTATCCCTTGCAAAGAGTTTGTACCTAACGCTGGAATGGAAGGAAAACGGTAAATATCTGTTGAGGGGAACATCTTTCAAGGCTTTGTACAGAGTAGAAGTGAATTGCAAAATCCCTGGGCCCAAAGCCAGCCTCAAGTCTGTCTCAGAAGAGGCACCGATGTTATCGCTCCTCGATGTGCACGAACTTATACGGACGGTTTCCCTGGGGTGGGAGCAGATCTGCTGACTGGAGCTTCCCTTCCCAGCCAGAGCTCGGTGGGTTCGGAGAGGTTTGGCTGGAGGCCTCTCTCACCCCTGCTCTCCTGGGTTCAGCAAAGTCCCTGGAAGGATCTGACCCCTGGGAGTCTGGCATGAGCCCCTGTAAAGCACCCTGGGGTGCTGGCATGCTGCTAGCTCAGCCCTTGGCAGTCCAACGTACCTGTGGGAACGGGCAAGCAGCTTCCTCAAGAGGAGGGAGAGTGACCTAACTGTGGAGCCTGAACGTTCATGTGGCTTTCTGGTGCTGAGCTGGTGTCAAGCAAAGAGTGATCAGGGCAGGAGTGGCACTTTCTGACTTGTCCAAGATATTCCCATGCCCTTGTCTCCTGGACTGTCAGGTTTCAGTACATCCTTGCAGCAGTGTCCTCCATCTGCAGGGAAGCTGCTGGGTTGCAAAGGCAAATGCTCAAATAATAACGAATATTTGTGTCTCAGCACATGTACATGAGACAGAAAAAATCTTTTCCTATTTCGTGTATCCAGGCTCGTATAGCAGAGTCCCAGTAAGTCCAAAAGAGTCCACTCCTAAATTCCTATCTCAACTCCCAGCTTTGTTCCAGCAAGAATTAACCCTTGGACAAGGAACAAGGGAAGACAACAAACCTAGGTGCTGCAGAGGAAAAGGAGAGAAAGAAAAAAAAACACCAATTGCTACTTAAGAAAGCTTTTAGTCTGTCTACAGTGAGATGATTCAACATGAAGGCAAATAATTAAGATACTGGAATTGAGAAAACCTTTAAAAAAGATGATGAAAGAAGCCATTCATGGACTAATTAACAGACTGCTTGAAGCAAATGTTAACAATTAACTGATTGAGTATTTCAAGGTGTGGTTCACTTTAAACCTAGCACCTCTGATTGCTTGCTTACTTTAACACTTGCATGCTTGCAAACAATTGCTCTGTTCATGCAGCTTGCTTCTCCCCCACCTCTTCCTGCTCAAACTGTGAGTTCTTGAAGGTCCTTAGAGATGGTCTTTACACTCACAGTGTCCTGGTCTGTGCAAAGCAGTTCAGGATCACCCAGGGCGGTGGGCTGGGTGCCAGGGTCTGCCTTTGTCAGTGTGAGAATCTACTGAGATCTCTTTGGAAGTTGCCAAAGAGGTTGTGGCTGCTGTGGTGATTGTCATAACTGTCAATCAAATATCAGCTGTTGAGCTTCAGTGTCTGTGATTTTAAAAAGGAAATTGGTAATGCTTAAATGTGTGTGGAGCTACCAGCACTGATTGGAAAGTCTGAGAAAACTGAAGGAGCTCAACCTTCTCTATCTATCAAAGTAAAGACCTTAATCTTTAAGGTTCTAAAAGATCCATAAACTCCTGGATAAACATGTTGACTTCTGATGGGTGGGAGGTGAAGCTAGGTCTGGTTGCAAGAGAAGACAAGTCAATTCACCCCAGACATTCACAATCATTCCTGGGGCTGGTCCACCCAGGGACAGTCAGTCTGTCTGTCGAGCTCATTGCTTCAAGCCTGGCTGGGAATGACTGGTTGGGTGCAGGTGAGCACAGCCAAGTGAAGAGGTGGTATTTCTCCTGAGGAACCACATCAGAACAGAGAGTGGGGGTGATATCATAGAAGACATCTAGCTCAACCACCCTCCAGGCAGAACTTCAAACTTTCAAATGTAAACTCCCATTTCTGCTGGGCGATGAGATCCAGGCTCCAGGGAGTGGAGGGGCTGTGATGTCCCTTTGCCACAAGCTGGAGACACGACACTTGAGAAGACATCCAGAGCAGGATTCACCCATCTCTCTGGCCTTTGGGTGACTTGCTTTCTCACTACAGGTGAGCACTGTTTTCTTTGTGTGTAGTTACCTGGCACAGGACTGATGTGTAACCACTGCAGGCCCCTGGCTGCTGTTTGGCTGGGGGTTGTGCTTGGTTGGGTCAAACCCTGCTGAGCTCAGCTTTACAAAACGCTTTCTCACTCCCACTTCTCAAGGGCCTATTAGGGCAGGACTCCAGGCTCAATTAGTCTGTAAAAGCTGCCTGACACTGTGATTGATGAGAACTTCACAGTGAGTGCAGCTTATCTGCCACAGAGCTAGGAAGGGCCCCGTGTCTCCGTGCCATGCCCGCAGGGTGGAGCGTGGCTCTGCAGAGAGGTTGGCTTGGGAATTTGTGGGGATGGCCTGGGCACCTCAGGGGCTGGACTGTGCAGAGCAGGATGGAGTGAGCAAGGTGGCAGCTACCTATGGATGGCACATGGCACTACTGCTGCCAGCCCATCCTCAGGGAAGGGTTTGCAGAGATGGTCAGCTCCAGATCACTGTGCCTGAGATCCACGGGCTTGCTCCTCGAGTGTACTTTCCATCTATCTGCAGAACTTGAGGGTTTCTTCGTTTCTGAAGTCTCTGTGCTGGCTGGAGTGACTCACAAAGCACAGCCCCAGCACACAATCGGGATTCTGGTTTGTTTTCATTTTTCTCCAGCTGACAGAATGTCTGAAACACGTTCCTTCTCCAACCTGGCTGTTGAGATTAAAATCTGTTCAGGAACAGGCTTGATTAATTTTTTTTTTTTCCCTCGGTGTTTTCAGACCAATTATTTCTCTGAAATCACGGGCATCTTGATTGCTCCCTTCCAGCATTTGCAGAAGCTGCAACCAGTGTTTGGTCGCAGGCAGCACGCTGGGATATGCAGGTTGCAGCTTGCCTAGAGCTCTGCCTCTATTCCTGCCTGTCCCCATTGTGCCTCTCCTCTGGACAGCCCTGTGGCTCTATGGTCAGAGGGAGGTGACCTTATTGCTGTGACTCACAGCATTTCCAGTCCAGCTTTCCCAGCCCATGGGGAGATGTTTGACAGCTCTGTAGTTAGATGTGTTTGTGACAAGCCTGTTCTTAACAGCTCCAGCTCAAGGTTGCCCTTAAATGTATTATAAATTAATTTTTAGTACTTTTTTTTCCTTCCTTGGGGTTCAAGCATCTTAATGTGCTATGGAAAAAATGTCTTGTGACTAAGTATGTTCTTCCCCAGTAGTTGCCATAGCATGGAGCTGCTGGCTCCAGCACAACATCTGTTGAGGGTCTAATGATTATAGATATCAGGATTTTTCACCTTAACTGTGGTTTCTGCAAGGTAATCTACATCTGCATAGTTTTGTTTGTGGTCTTCCAGGTGAGGAGGGAAAAAGTAGTTGCAAGTCTTTGATCTCCAATGCACCCTTATCCCAAACCACTGCTGAGCATCCCCCGCCCTGCCCGGCCATGTGTGCTGGACCTGACCCTTTCCATGCTGTGTGAGTTTGGGCTCCAGCAGCTCCTTTTAGGAGGCCCCTGGCTCCCACTGAACTGAGATGCTCCCTCCTTCCAGCGTGCAGATTCACTTCTGCAGGTATCTATGAGCAGATGCTATCTTGCTCCAACTCCTTCCCTCCATCGCTTTGCCTGCCTACAAAACCCTTCAGAAATGGCTTGATTTGCTTTTTTCAGCCTCTTTTTTCACCATTTTTCCAATTCTAAAGCACTAAAAGGCCACATAACACCACAATATATGTTATAAAGCCCTTGCCCCTAAAATTTTACATATCTCCAAACTAGAGAATTTAATCCAATAGTTTCAAATCAAACTATAGAGGGTTTTTTTTTTTACATACTGAGTGTATGTGGGTTGGTTTTTGGAGGCTGGAAAGTAAGATAAAGGATAAAGTGGTAGCTGAAGTTGGAGAATGCTCAAGGAGCAGAAAGATGTGGCCCCAGATGCCAGGGGAAGGGTGTGCTGGCAAGTGACAAAGGGAGAAAAAGTAGGTGATACTGGGGACAGTCTGATCACACTGACTGTGGTGGACAGGGGTGGAATAAAACAATGAGGTGTAAAATAGCACAAGAGTAAAACTTTGCCTCCAACAGTAAGATTTGTATTGAGGAAAGGGAACAGCTTGTTTTAAGTGTTACTAAGAAACTTTCTCAAGTTTCTTAAAATATATTACCTCATCCTTCAAAGAGACAGACCTAATTTTATTTTTATTTTTTTAAATAATGCATTAATCAATAATAGATTAAATCTCCATTCCATTACAAATCCTTTTGTGTAGTACCAATAGAGCAAAAATCTCTGGTGGTACATTAGAAACCGTAATTTGAACTCAAACCTGGATGGAGTGCTCTTTACTCCAGAGCTAGCAAGATTATCTGCCCAGACCTTTCCCTTTCACAGGCTGCACAGCTGATGAAGCCCTGTCTGAAAAGCCACAGCCTGTGAGTGTAACGAGCCCCCTCAGCTGATTTAGCCCTACAATAAGTGCTAAGTAACTTCAGTGCCTGTGAATTATTTTTCAGAGCCCCTGAAGCCACCTGAAATGGGTTTTGCTGCCAGTGTGCTCGGCTCCTGGGGAGCCAAGGGGGTGCAGGAGAGTGAGGTGAGACCCCCTGCTTGCTACAGGGTCTAGCTAGAGGGGTCCCCATGTGTCTGAGACATCTGATGTTTCTTCCTCGCTGACTTCTTGCCTTCCCCTGCCCTCCTTCCTGCTGAAGGAGAAGTGAACCAGATTCTGTGTGTTGGAGCTGCACTCACTGCCATAAAACCTGAACTCGAGCTTTCTGCCCACGCAGGGACTGCTCAGGGAGAGCAGGAACAGTGAGGGAATCACCTCCTTGCCATGGGCTTAGCGGGACAGCGGGAGCTCCTCGCTCTGCAGCCTATCTCCAGGAGGCTCTTCAGTGGCAATTATCACCGGGGCATCTAACGAGCGTGCCTGCTGGTGCGGAACCGCTATCTCCTCTGGAAGGAGAAAATTTCCTTCTCCAGGCTCTCTGCCTTGCATCTCTCCTGAGCATTACCATCAGCTCAAAAAGAAGCATTAGGGAAGGAAAATTTAAGTGCAAAACTGCTTACTTGGTAAAATGCAGAAAAAGTGCAGGAGAAGGGAGGGGAGTGTTTGTGGACCTTGAGCTTCTGGCATAAAAGCACCTCTGTGTGATGTTTCTTCCACTGACATCTTAAAAACACCAAGTCAGCTTGGGGCAGGGTGCAGATAAACACCATTCAGGGTGCTAAATGCTTGTGTGGGGGGAGTGTAGCCAGAAACCTTGTGGCCAGTGAGAAGGTGCAGGTGGAGAGCACTGCGAGCAGGTACTTGTCCACCAAGTCCCTGCTCACTCAGGGTTTTGCTGCTCAGCCCTTGGCATGGCTCCCAGGGCTGGGTGACACATCCAGCTGTGCCAGCCTGAGCACAGATGAGCATGTCCCAGGCCCAGGCTGCTTCAAGCACCCACAGCACCTCACTTAAACCTCACCTGGGTTAGCTTGACATCCGTGCCTGGTGCTCTCGATGGCTCGAATCAATGACGTCACACTTGAGGGTGATCCACCATCGGCACCATGCCGACAGCACCCTGCACAAAGCCCTGAGCTCCCACACCAATGCCAACCACATAACTGGGAATTTTGCTGCTGTTTCCCAGGACACATGTGCTCTCCTGGGTGCAGAGTTTGACCAGTCCCATTAAGCATCCGATGCTTTACTAATCACCCGAATAAACTACCACATAAAGCCTACAGAGCTCATTGGCAGGAAGGCAAGTTGCTGCTGTCCCAGGGCTGGGATAATTTATGCTCCTTTCTTTTCACATACTGTCCTTTCCTGCAAGATTTAAAGCCCTTTGGGAAACAGTGTGTTTTTAGGTGCACACGTGCGTGCGTGGCCTCCGAGCCTGGATTGTTTGAAGCGCCTTGCATGGTGGCTCGCTGTGGTACAAGTGTTGAAGGAGAAGCCAAAGTTAACATCTGTCTTGTGAAGAGACAAGGTTTGCATATGAAAGTGCACCCAGTGAAGCGCAGAGCAGGGCTGAATTCCTGGCCCTATTGAAGTCAGTTAGAGTTTAGCACTGACCTTGATGGATCCAGGCTTTCACTCCCCGGCTACACGGTAGCTGATCCAGCCCTTTTGTCCATCAATCTCTTGGAAGCGAGTTCTGCTATAAATTTCCCCTTGAAAGAGAAGAATGGACACAGCTTCAAAGTCTCCCCTCATGGCACTGCCCTGTGGAGGCTGGTCCTGGCCAGGAGCTCTCTTTTGAGGACGATGAGGCTTCCAACAGCGTCAAAGCTCTTGGCATCGTTTCGCAGTGATTTTTCAGCCGGCAACAAGAAACGGGAATTTATAGGTCAGGTTCCACCGCCCGTTTTTGACTAGCTGGTGAATAGAGGCATTGCTCAACAAAGTGTCAAGTTATCTTTTTAACACTCCTGTGAGGCAGTAGCTCTGTGAGAGCAATAGCCACGTGCTGAGGGTGCAGTCGGCTACGGAGCGAGCTCCTGGCTTGTCCTGCGTGAGGGCCGACTCGGAGGCGCTTTCAAGAGGTGCTCGCTCATCGGCTTGAAGTCTTAGCTGCAAAATTGGTGTGGTGTTCTGACCAGGGGCTGCCTCAGCCCTGAGGATTTGCTCAGCACCCCCTGATCCAAAGGGAAAACCATGGAGGGCGACTGGGCCTGAAGCTGCCCTGGAGTCATTCGGAGCAGAAGGGGATGCAGACCCCGTACCCCGCCTGTCACAGGGGGCAGCTGGGTAAGGGTGCCTTTGCAAAGTACCATCCAGATAGTGACTTGCAGAGCTGAGGAAGCAAAGAAAAGGAGCCCAGCAGTAGGAAAGGCTGTTCCTACTTTGCAAAGGGCTTTCTCCAGCTCTCACAACATCCTCGGGGGCCGCAGGAGGGTTTTTTGCCCCCACCGTGAGCCCCCCGCTGACTTGTGGGCCTCTCGCTGGCAATTTGGGCAAAACCTGCTTTGTTAGATGGCCTCCTGCTGCTCTTTTCTTCCCTTCTCCCCCCCACCCCTTTCCCTTTTGCTTTCAAAGCTTTATTGCAAAGCAATATGTCGTTTCCCACCTCTGTGCCTCTTCCTTCTCAGACCCGTCCCCCTCACTGGAGATTTCTTTCCCCTATATATTTAAGTCAACCCAAATAACGTTCACCCTGCTGTCAGCTCCCAGCTTATAAAATAACCAGATTGTCAGGCAAGTCAGACGTTAAAAATGTTACAGTTTTGAGGTCTTTTACCATCTATTATGTTATTGCAAGATTCATGTTTCCCAGCTCTTCCCAGAGACTCGGCCCCGCTGTTTGCACAGTCAGGGCTGTGCCAGGGGTCTCGAGTGGCTTCTTGTGACGACAGGGAGGGAAGATGGATGCTCAAGTGCTGGTCACTCAGGACCCAGGCAGTGCTCAGAGAGAGCTACTTAATAAAAAAGCCCAACTTTTTGTGTTGGCTGAAATATTTGCCTGCTCACTGTACAGCCCCAGGGGCTCCAGCTGGGTGAGCACAGGAGCCTTTGTCACCACCCCACAACTGGGCAATGGGAATAGCCCTGCTCTGGTCCCCAAATGCCTTTGTATCAGAAGCTGATAAGTCACTCTGGAGAGCCTGGGGTCCAGAGTGGTGAAGATGTGCTCCACTACCACCTGCATTAGGCAATGGGGCTGTAGGATGGAGCAGGACAACCCTTGCCACCCAGCAGAAGTGTCTCAGGGAACGAGGCAGCCCTGCAGCAGGGCCTCGAGGTAACGGGAAGGCAAAGCCCAAGGGGCTGTGGGGCTGATGCTCTCAAGGCCACTCTTAGCCCCATCACAGACCTGATGCTTGTGGACCATCCGGAGCTCTGTGTGAGCCTCCCCATGTGCCTCCTGCTCACTGGGGTGACCCACCAATTTCCACAGAAAAGCCTTGCTGTAAGAAGGTTTTGGGGTTAATTTGCATGGAATAAATGAGCCACTGGAGCAAAAAAATGTAAGATTGTCTCTGTTGCAGCACAGAGCAGCGATGTGAGGAGTGAGTGTCCCAACATCCAGGGCAGCAGCTTAAGAGCTTCGCTTGCCTCTTCCCAGAGTAACGTCTGCCATTATAAATCATTTGCTCCTTTCATTAAAGCTCCAGTAAAAAGAAAATTAGCTTCAAAATTTCAGATGCAAAGTACTAAATTGGAGGAGAGGTAAGCAGGAGAAAGAGCTTTTCCAGAAGCACCCTTTTTGGACAGCTCTTCAAATGGCAGTAACTGTCATCTTCAGGGAACAGCTCACCTAGGGCCTCTTATCAAAGTCCTATTGCCTCATTTAAGACAAAACAGTAAAAACCTCCCCGTGAGGGAGGAATTAAAATAAGCAATGTAATTTCCACCCCCCCCCCCCCCCTTTCCAGCTTGGAGAGGCTCTTAGCAAACCAGAGACACCTATTGCTCCATCCCTGGTGAGGTCCTGTTGCAGATGCTGGGATGTTGCTCCACTCCCTCTCTTTGCAGGGATGGGTTTGGTATTGGCTTTGGGTGCTGGTATATAGATATCCATCTTTTTTCTTGAGCTAATTTGTTCTGTTTCCCCTTTTTTTTCCTTTTAAGGCCATTTTCTGTATCACTCTAAGGGTACTGTTGTGGAAAGCACAGAGAACCTGTGCAGCAGGAGACAAGTCCCTCCTGGGAAATCTGTGCTGGCTTCAGGGAGACCTTAATTTATTTGCTAAAGGCAAAACTATAAACAATCTAATCTCTCCTTCAGGCCTCCAAAGTCCTTCTAACTATTAGCACCAGGAGGAAACTGGGTTAGATTCCTACTCCACCGAGCTGGAGGGATGAGAGCCACATCCAGGTCTTTCAACAGTAGCATAGAATCCCAGACTGGTCTGGGTTGGAAGGGACCCCAAGGATCATCGAGTTCCAACCCCCCTGACACAGGCAGATCCAGGCCTGAATCTAGACAAGGTTGCCCAGGGCCCCATCCAACCTGGCCTTGAACACCTCCAGGGTTGGGACATCCCCCACCTCTCTGGGCAGCCCGTTCCAGCACTTCACCACTCTCTCCATGAAGAACTTCCCCTGATCTCCAATTTGGCCCTTCCCTCCTCCAGTTTCAATCCATCCCCTTTGTCCCACCACTCTCTGCCCTTGTGAAAACCCGATTCCCAGCCTGTCCTCACAGGGGACATGCTCCAGCCCCCTCAGCATCTCCGTGGCCTCCTCTGACCCCTCTCCAACAGCACCAACAGCATGTTCAGGTCTGTTCAGGTAGCCAGTGGAAAATTCTAGAACTTTGCTGGGTCCTTGAGCACCACTAACTCCTTTTGATGCTTTGTGGAATAATGTCCTGGACCAGGATTTGGTTTTTTTGTTTTGGTTTACCACTTTCATTGTATCTTGGGGAAAAGAAGGGATTCAAGGAAGGTATGTGGAGAAACTTATTTTTTGTGCATCCTCGTATTCCTCTTTTTCTTCCCTCCCAGGTAAGGAGCTCTTTTTATTTTTGTCCCCAGCCTCTTTTTAACTTTGAAGCTGTAATATTCACAACTGGAAAAAAAATGGGAAGAAGCAAATGGGAGAAGTAAATCTCCAAAGTCTGGAGACTACAGAGCTGCTGAATAAGACAGAACTGGGTGAAGGTGAGTGCAGAGGATAAAGGACATCTGTGTCCTTGTAGGAGATAGTTATTGACTACATGCTTTCTGTATTTTGTGTCACTTCATGATGTTCACAGGGTGTTTTGGTAGTCAGCTGGGTGGTTGTGTTTGGGAAGTTCAGTTATCTGACCTGCAGACCTGCTTTTTTCCCCTGATGTGGAAGGTGGAAGGTGCAGCAGGGCTCTTCTGACTGCTCCTGCGTCTCCAGAGCTGCCAGCTACTCTAACAGTCAGTGCTGGGTTTGCATTCCAGATAGCAGATGTGGGGGTTTCTTTAAATATGACTGTGGCTCAAGGGTTTTGAGCAGCTGCATTGCTCAGGTACAGGCAGCTTTCCCCATTCCTGTGCAAAATACTGTGTCCTCGTTCGGTGTTTGCAGAGATTTCCCCCCACCCCCTCCCCATTCTCCTTCTCAGCTGCCTGAGCGAATTTCTGCTCTTTTATTTCCTTTTTCTCACTTGTGCCTTCACTCCTTTTCTCAGGCACACTTTGGATTTCTTTCTAAATAACCTGTGTGTGTGTCTGTGTGTGTGGAGGGGTTGTTTTCCCACTGGCTGCAGTGCTGGGCGAGCTGCTGGAGCTGAAAACATCACCGTGGTTTGGATGGTTTCACCGACCAAGGCTCAAGCACTCAGGGGGCAAAGGGACCAGCCTGCACCCTGGCAGGGAGTGAGAGCTCCTGGAGCATCCCTGCAGGGAGGGAGCCAACAGGGATGGCTTTGTTGCTGAGCTGGCTGGCTGGTGACTTGTAGCTGAGCCCTTTTCTGATGGGGAAGGGGAGGGAGAAAAGCATTTTCTTCTAAAATTCCTGCTCTCCATCTCCTTTTCTTAAAACACAAGCTGATTTCCTCTCCCATCCCCTCCCCAATGCAGAGTTTGGTCTCCAAAGAGGGATGCTGACAGAAGTCCAGGTGTCTTCTGGAAAGGACTAAAGAAGCTCTTTCTATGGTTTTCCTTTGGTTTGCTTGCTGGATGTACAGGAGACATACCATCCCCACACCCAGCACAGAGGGACACGAGGAGGTGCAGTTTTGGCCCCTGCTAGCTGAGCTTTCTGCCCATGCCCAAACCTCCCTCTTACCTGGAAATGGGTTCAGTGCCAAGGCAATGCCAGTGTGTGAGCACAGGGAGAAGTTTGGCAAGGCAGGACATGAAATGAGGAGTCCTGGGGTGTTCCTGTACCTCCCCCAAAGAAGACCCCACGCTCACTCATTCATGTCACTGTGACTGGTGAGCAAAGCCCACCTGAGTGCTCTGAAATAACTTTGGAGGACCTTGAAAGGTGATGGAGGGGGTGATAACTCACACTGCATTTGCATTCTGAGGTTTACATCTTCACTGCTAATTTGAAGAAAGGATAGATGTATTTTTTCCTCCCTTTTCTTTTAGTTTAGAATGATTTTGTTCTGCTTTTCCTTAAAGCACTGGAGATGGACAGTAACCCAAGACCTGGGCAGTGTGTTTGTGCTCCTGATAGGTCTCTCCTGTGCCTCCTTGGTGTCCTGCTCAGGGGTCTATAGGCAGATTTGGAAGCTTGTGGCAATTTTTTTTTTCCAAAACTGAGCTATCTGAGCAGCATTTTCTTTCCTCACCCAGGTTGTTTGTGGCTTGGGATATTTCTTGGCATCAGCTGAGAGGTTTAGGGCACCCTCCAGCACTTCTCTTTTCAGTGGTACTTTCTTTATCATCTTTCCTAATTTAGCTTTTGCTGGAGGTTGAGAGAGCTACTGGGGGTGGAAGATGTCTTGTGGGTCCCAGACCAAATGCCTCTGAACTGGCTGCTTGCCCCTGGCTAGAAATGAAGTCTGGTGACAGGGTGCAGTCCTGGCTACCTGCTGGTTAAAATAGGTCTGTCTCCCTTGCAGATGTAGCTGCCTCTTAGGAGTCAGGAAGGTGACTGCAAGAGACTGTAAATCCTCCTTCTCACAGCAAGCATGGAACCTGGAGGTTTAATATCCTGCATGGAAGTAATATCTTTTTTTTTTTCTTCATATTCTGCCAAACCCTGTTTGTAACAGCAGAGGATGACAAGGGGATGCTGTAGTGTTTTAGGAAAGCTGACAGATAGCAGGGATAGGCATGGGTACCAAACCTGATTTAGGTTTAGTGAAACAGCTTGTCTGGGACCAAATGATCCCATAAAATCCCCCAAAAGAGAGTGCTGTCAGCTTCAATGGGCTTTTGGCTTTGGCCCGGCATCAAAAGGCTCTGACTGACTCCACCAGGGTCTGGATGTGGCCCAAGAGAGCCTCGGTCTTCCAAGCATCCCACTGTCCTCCTGTCTGGCACAGCTGTGCCTCCCCTGAGGCAGAGCTCCCCTGAGCTCTGCTGCCTCGGGATGGGCACTGAGGTTTGTGAGCTGCTCACACTGGGGAAGATGCAACTTGCCCAGCCTGTGGCAGTGGAGGAGAGGGCATCTGTGTATGTGGGGTGCTTCACACAGCCTCAAAGTGAAACCTTTAAACCAACAATAAATAAAAAATATCATTAGACACCCTGGTCCCAGCACTCTGATGGTTAGACTGGAGGCTGGCTTGAGACCAACTCCTGCCTCTGTAAGGAGGCTCAGGCAGGCAAACACCGACATGTCACAGATGGGGTTAAGCACAGATAACTTACTCCTGTGACCATCTTCCTGGTCCCTCCAGGAGATGTATTTGTCCAGGGCTGCTGGAAACGGAGCAATTCCCAGTATGTAACTTCTTTTGGGGCTGTTCCAAAGGCTGCTGGAATGCAAGTGACTTCCAGAGTATTTTAATAAATATAAAAATTCAAAACAAGTGCAGACGTGCTGGTTCTTGCCAACTCTCCTTCCTTTCCCTCTAAGGGTGTGTGTTGTTACTGTCTCCTTAAAGTACCATCTGAAGAAAGAGCAAGACAGTCTCTAACAATGTAGGCAGAAAAAACATCTCTGCCCCCCTCCTACTTTCTCCCCAACCTCTCTGAATAGCTCGTCCCATGCTGCTCTGTCCTCCTCTGAGCAACCAGCCAAGTTTTCCCACAGGAAGCGCCTTCGGGATTCGAGAGCCGAGACTTTCATACGGAGGGAGTTTGTTTCTCTGATCACCCAGGACTATAATGGCCGAGTCAATCACTTGTCACAGAGGGCTCGTTACAGCAGGGGGACACAAGGAGCCGGGCGGGCGGAGGACAAGGCTGTGCGCAGCGGGGTGCGTGGCACGGGCGACTCGCTCTTTCTTCACCCCTGCGCTGCTCTGTTCTCTCGCCTGATGCCGAGGGAGGACGTGTCACGGCGGCTGGTGGGGTGCCCCCCACCCGGCCAAGCCCCCTGTGGCGTGATGGGGAGCCGTGGGTGGCAGCGGCTGTGGGGCTGGAGGATGCTTGGCCGCGCACCGGTTGCTTCTTTCACTGGTGATGCTGTGGCTGGGTGCCGGGGGCTGCTCCGAGGCTGCAGGCAGGGCTGGGGAATCCATCCCACAACATCTCCTGCTGCACAGCTGCTCCTCGCCTCCCGACCTGCCGCAAGGCTCAGCGCTCTGCCTAGCCCCCGAAATTGCCGTGAAATGAGAGCAACGCTAATTAGTGCAATTAGTCCTTTCCCTGATGGAAAACGAAGGCAGCAGTTGTCCCCCTGAAGCCAGCCGTAGCTCTGCCGGGGGCTGCCAGGGTGTGCGCAGCGGAGACGTGCTGGCATCTCACCGTGCCTGTCGAGCCGTCCGCAGGTCAGTCCAGGGCAGGTCTCACCTCATTTTGCAAAGATAAATTTCTTGTCCATGTTCCTCCAGGCTGTGGGACTGTGGGTTTCTCGCCTTGCTGGTGTCCTGTCAGCTCCAGGATGATCTCTGGGCTCTGTCTGTCCTGGAAACGGGATGAGGCAGCAGCATCATCCCCGAGCCAGAAGCCAATCCAGCTCCACCCGACCAGAAACGCTACTCCGTACCCACAGAAATTAGTTGTTTCCCTCCACCCCCCTATTTCAAAGTCAATCCTGCCCAAAGCTGGTTCAGCACAGCCTCTCCTCCCTGGTATCTATAGGCACGGAAACTCAGCCATTTTGACATTTCTGGCTGCGAATCCTGCCCTTAGCAAACACACTTGATGCTGGTACAAGGTCTCTTGGCTGCCTGTGCTCGTCCCCATCTGTCGCGGTGGCACTGTGCCCGTGAGCAAGATGCTCTGCTATATTTGCTGCAGCGTAGGTGCCAAGCGGACCAGATGTTTTCAGCAGGAAAGTGAAATGTGGAGGCAGGGTCCTTTCTCAAACCTCCTGGCTCTCTCGGCAGCACCACGGGGAAGAAGCGTGTGGAGGCACCTTGCCTGACCCTGCTGTCCCCGGCTGGCGTGCCCCGCTCCCCGGGGGTGTCTGCTGCGCCAGCCCCATGACTGCTGCCTGCGGAGGGACAGTCACCCGCAGCAAAATGCCTTCATCTGCCTGCAGTGGCTGGAGGCAGGAGGGCTCCAGCCTTGGGGATAGCCTGGAGGGACAGCTGGGTGCTGCTGTGGGGACTGGTGCTGGTACAGGTACTGGTGCTGGGGGAGGTACTGGTCCTGGTGGAGTTACTGGTGCTGATGCAAGCACTGATGCTGATGCAGGTACCAGTACTGGTGGAGGTACTGGTACTGGTGCAGATACCAGTGCTGGTGCAGGTACCGGTGCTGGTGGAGGTACTGGTACTGGTGCAGATACCAGTGCTGGTGCAGGTACCTGTGCTGGCTCTGACAAAGCCGAGGTCGGGAATGTGTGACGATGCTGCTGGCTGGGTTTCGCATTTCAGCACCTCTCCGCAGCCTGTGAGCCAGCACTTGCTCAGACCTCAGACAAGTCCCAGGAGAGACAGTAAATAAGCCATTATTTTCCTCTCTGACTGAGAGGTAATTTTCTGCCAGCCTGCATAAGCAGGGAATTGCCGTGCCTAATCGCGGCTCCTTTTTCCCTTGGCGGTGCCGCTCAGCCCCCGGAGGGGGAGGCAGCAGGGGCAGGCAGGGCAGAGCCCTGGTTAAGGCCAGGCATATGTGACCCAGGGACCAGCTGCTGAGTGGGACAAGAAGGATGATCTGCACCTGAAAGCTCCTCCAGCAGATGGGTTGCACGGTGCTGTGCCTTTTAGGGCAAAAGACTGCTCGTAGTTGGCTGCGTGGGTGCAGTGGGGAGGGCAGGGTGAGCCCTGGCACCCCCAGCACCAGGGGGGGCACGGAGCAGGCTTGTGCCCCATCAATTCCAGTGCAGACAGCATCCTCCCCAAAGCTGGGGGAGAAGTGAGTGGGAGTGCCTAGCACCTGACTGTTCTGAGGAAGTTGTAGCTTTTCAAGCAAGAGGAACTAAACTAAACTAAACTAAAGTAAAAGCATCAGTAGCAGTTGTGTTTTGGGAAGCAATTCATCAGTATCTGTTCTCGCCAGCAAGAGCAAAGTCAACCCTATAGGATTACAGCCTGCTTAAATCCTGGAAAAAAAAGGGTGTTTGAAGCTCCTCTCTATTAACAAAACCCCTGGGTTTTTTTTTTTTCCTTGATATCATTGTCAGGAAAGTGTTGAGGTTTGAGCTATCCTCCCTGTATGTGTGCTTGCTCCCCTATCAGATGGAGAGCTGAAAAAGAATTGTGTACCCTGGAGGTTTTTCCCGGTGCTGAGATGGTTGAATGAAACAAATCCCAGGAAAGAGCGGCCATCCAGAGCGATGCCACTCTGCCTAGGAAGAAACATGGGTCTTTGGGGTTGCAAAATAGAAAAATTGCTTTTAAACCACAAAACAAGCAAAAAGGTTTTGAGCAATTCCTGCAAAAATCTGGTGATTCTATATTTATTGTTCTGATTGACTTAAAACCCAAACTGCATCTGTGTTATTCTAATTAAGCAGCTCAATGCTTCTGTAAAGTCGTAGTGAGCATCTTGTCATGAAGTCAAACTCTGGAAAATAGTTTGAAGGCTCCTGAGATCAAAACCTGTATTTTTATTGCTGTTGGCTGATGATGTTTGTGGAAGTTGGAGCGATGACCTGATAATTTGCCAATCACCATGAAACATGTGCTGCTAAACTCCTCTTCTGGGTGTCCCGTGTGAGACCTCGGCTGCTTTAGACACTCTGTGAAACAAAACTGAGCTTTGCAAATTTATGGGGAGCTGTGATAGACCTGGGCAGCTGATGCTGCTGGCTTTCAAAAGGATGGAACTGCCTTTTCTTCAGTGTAGAAAGCTGCTGAGCTTCTTGGGTTCTGTATGAGCTAGTGCCTCGGCTGCGGAGGACGAAGCCAATTTGCCGAGCCAACTTCAGCACTCGCAGCGTTTGTTTGTTTTTAAGTAGAGCTGGCCAGAAAACAAAGATACTGTAATACTACTGTACTGAGGCCTTGGGCTTCCTTACCTTTAATTGCGAAACCTTGGGAAATATTTTTGGAATTAAAAGCTGTTGAGAGACAGAAACTCATCTGCTCTGGATAAGAAACGCCTCTGGAAGACCCACCGCCTGCCGCTGCTGCTGGAGATCCTCGTCAGGGAGCCTGTTCATAGGAGCTGATGTGATCCCCCCCAAATAATCAATAGATCAGTACTCAGGACACCCTTTTATTTCTTTTTGTTGTTTCCTCCTCTATCCAGCACATAGGAGGGATCAGAGAGGATTCTGACCTGCCTGAAGGAGGGAAGGACAAGCCCCTGGGAAGCCTGTTCTTGGTGTGGGGAGGGTGGAGAGAGGCAAAGGGCAAGAAAGAGTTTCCTCTTGGCAAAATCACTAATAAGTAGGTAGAGCTATTTAAACCTCATGGTGTATTTAATGAGATTAAAGTTCCCTGCTCACTAGCTCTTGCTCTCTTCATGTCCTAATTAACTTCCACTTGAACTCTCCTCCCAAGCCGCCGACCTCGCCGGAGGCACTGGGGATGCCTGCAGGAGCCCTGCCGTGGTGGAGAGGTGGCTGTGACCCAGCAGCACCCACGGGTGACAGCCTGGGGTGCCCACAGGCTGGTCACCCAGCGTGGTGGGACCACTTCCTTCCACTGGGACCCTGAAGTGGTCTGGGGATGCTGGGCACCCAGCCCAGGAGGGAAGCAGGGCATCAGGCATGGCCACAGCCCTGTGATGAGACAGGCTGACACTGATGTACCTGCCCTCTAGCCTGTGGCTGCTTCATCAGAAATCAGTATTTTGGAGCAGAGAAAATGATTATTTTTTATTTTGCCCAACTGCTTGGTGTCTGGATCCTTTTCACAAGACTCCTTGCTCCTCCATGGAGGTGCAGTGATGAGGCTGCTGACCCATTTCTGGGTCCTTTCCCACATCTTCCAGCACAGCCAGGGCAAGATCTCTCAGGAGAGATGCTGTTCCACCCCACATGGTGCAGATACCCAGGGAGGTGGGCATGGGGGTCCCCAGCAGCACAAGACAGTTCCCCCTGCATGGCCATGCTGGGGCTGGGGGAGCAGCCACCAGTTGTCCTGCCTGATGCCAGCACAGCAGTGCCAGCAGCCCTGGAGCAGAGGAGAAAGGAGTGGTGTCCTCTCGTTGGAGGGGCAACATGTAGCAAAATGAGGGAAGAGAAGGCAATGAAAGAGACATCAGTTAAACACCCATCCCCCCTGCAGGGGCAGGGTGCTCCTGGGCTCTTTCCTCCTCCCTTCTGCCAAGGGTTGCTCTCAGATGACACTTCCCAACCTGTTCTTCCCTGCTGCCCTCGGCAGGGGAGAGCTTGCCCTGGAACCCTGCCAAGCTGCCTCCCCTCTCCCCGCCCAGACCCATTGCTGCAGTGTGTGGGCAGCACTGAGCTGGGGTCCCTCTGCCCACCAGACCCACTATTTGGTCCCTAAACCTTTTAGGAAAGCTGGGTACTGCTCAGCACCCAATGCCATGAGGCCACTTCTCAGGATAGAGCCCCCAGCATGTTACATCACTGGGAGAGGCTGGAAAATCCCTAAGGTAACCGCGGGAGCTGTCTGCCAGGTACCCTGCCCGCCCGGCAGCGCAGCCTCGGCAGTGCCAGGGGTCTCTGCCGGCAGATGGGCTGTGCTGGCATGACAGGGACCTGCCATCACTCACTCCAGACCTGGAGATACCTGGGTGCTGCTGCCCTCCCCCATGAGCAATCCCTCTCTTGGGCATCCTGGTACCCGGAGATGCTCTCCCCACGGCCAGGCTGCCCCTGGCACCGCTGGAGGAGAAGCCGTCGTCGAAGGGTATTTTTAACATCACCTTGGTAAAACATAAAGGCTAAAAATCTCCTGGCAGACAGAGAGCTATTCTTCTCTTTCTGATGAAGAAACTATTTCCTTGTACATCTGGTTCATATTTTTCTTTAGGTTTCTGCCAGAAACAATTCTGAAAACAAAACGCAGAGCCGAGCAGAGCGAATGTATACATTCCTGAAGGATTCCTTCACCGCTCCTCTCCGACCCAAACCTACCAGTCCTCCTTACAAACCTTTCTTTTCCCCCTTCTTTTTCATTTCTTTTTAATTAGTTTTCTTTTTGAAATGTGAAAACATATGGCCTGATTAACTCTGGAACACTGCTGCCTGCATCATATAAAATGATCTACATTTAGAAAATAATTACAGTGAATCAGACGAGAAAAATACTCCACCACAGAAAATTTTTTGGGTTTTGGTTTTTTTTATTAGTATTTTTTCCTCCCCTAATTGTTTAAGCCTATTATCTTTCCAGTCAGATTTGTCTGGAAAGCCTTATTAATGACTGCATGACACGAGCCTCACGCTGGGGCCTTGCAGCTTGGAGATGTTGTGCTTTTTTTCTTTGAAATCCAGGTTTTGGGCTAGAAAAAGGGGAAGTGGCAGCAAGTGGCATTTGAGGCTGCACTCAGCTGCAGGCATCCTGCTTCAGTCTGATGCTGCTGAACGTAAGTGGGCAAATGGCCACGGTGGCTTCGCTTTTGTAAAGCTCAGTGGGGGAAAAAACCAAAACCAAAAAGACCAAAAAGAAAATAAAACCAAACAAAAGATAAGGGAGAGTGATATCCCAGTCTGGGTCTATCTAAACTCTGGTAATTAGGAGGGAGGGGGTGGGAAGGTGGGCACACCTGAAGGCTGCCTGTACCACCTCTGAGATGGATGGCACCCACAGTGTTGTCATAGCACCAACCTCCTGCTCCTGTATCTGCTACTGAGAGCACAGCAGCTGAAAGCCATTGACTCAACCTAATTTGGAACAGAGAGGACGCCTTAAGAAAGAAAGGTGTAGCCCCAAATTATTTATGTTCCTAGTGGGAGCAGAACAGAGCAGTTGCTGCTTTTAGCTCCTTCAATGAGGTGCCAAGGTGATGCCCGAGCTGGAGAACCATTTGTTTTGCAGGCACTGCTTGAGAATGTTTGTAAACATCTTACTGAAAGAGGTTTGTGTGGCTGCTGTTTCCTCCTGTGTGCAGACTGAAAACCTGAATAGGTTGGAAGTAGGGTTTCTACCCCCCAAAACGTCTGTAAGTCTCATTCTAGCTTAGCGAGGCCGCAGCTTCAGGTGAGGAGGGAAGAGGGAGGGCAGCTCGGTGTGTTTTGACTTTAACCCACCACAGATGTCTATTGTGGAGGCTGTGTGGGTGCAGGGAGTCTGGTTTGCAGTTGAAATGGGGTGGCTCTGGCCCTGAAGAGGAGGACACCTCTGCTCTGATGCCACGTAAGGTGTCGTGCGGGGCTGCGAGAAGGGGGCTGCGGTTCCTGGCAGGGTTATGAACCAGAGCCTGCTGCCTTCCCCGCAGAGAGCTGCTTGCTTTCCCTCCACTAATTGCTGCTTGCTTGGAAATGCTCCTGCTAAAAGACCAAAATGACTGATTACAAAAATTGGAAAGGATTAAAATCTCTAAAACAATGCAAAGGGAAGAAAATAGATGAGCTAGCGAGGGAACGGGCTTATCACCTCTTGAGCAAACAAACAAGTGAAAGCTAATTTTCTGAGCCAGCAAATGAATGATTAATGAACCGACCCACGATTAACCCTTCCTCACAAGCTCACCTACTCCTAGTAAATGCTTTGTACAGCTATTCCTCTGCTTCACGTTGGAATAAAGACACAGTTTGATGGTCATAAATCTGGTGCTCAGGTTGTATTTCAAAGGGCTTTGACGTAGCAGGTATATCTAGGGAAGGAAGAAAACATGGCTTAAAGATGTTCCAGATGTATAATGTTTGGGATGTGGTGCTGTTTCAAGAGCTGCTCGTTTGTGTATCTCTCCCAGCATGGCAATAAACTATCCCCCTTGACATAGGCACAACATATTTTAAAAAATGAACTTTTCTTTTTTTTAAACTGCATTTCGTTAAATGATTAATTTGCCTTATATTAACTTAAAATGAGCTCATTAAAAGATTTCTTTTTTTTTTCTTTGAAAGCACTGCTCATTATACTATCATTTTAAGTAATTAAATCAGAATAAATGGCTCTGTGAAGCTATTTTAATGTAACATCTAATTATATCTGACCTAGACACTGAACTATAATCATTAACTACATGAACTGTGTAATGTTCCGCAGACTCTTTAATAATTTATACAGGCTGAATTCAGCTGCGTGGAGTTGTAAGCTGGAGCCATTAGATGCTGTGCACCTGTAGTGGGTGTGGGACAGCTGATGGGAGTTTGCTAGTGGAGCTGTTTCCAGCTTTGAGAGGTTTTCTCTGCAGAGCTGGGCTGGCTGTAGGCTCTGTCTGATGTGGCTGGGGCTTTGCTTCTCCTTCATTGTGTGCGTGGGGACTGAGCATACACGTTTTAGGCACGTGAGGGGTTTCAGCTTTTCTTCTGAAGGATGCTCTGGTCAAGGTAATGTATTTATAACATGTGGAGTAAACTATGTTGGGCTGCAACTTGGGTGTTTTCATGTGAGTGGCCAGGTTCAGTGATGAGAAGCTTTGTGTGTTAAATTACCCACTTGCTCTTTGCCTTCTAGTCAGCGCTTCCATTTTAAATGCTTTTTTCCTGATCTGTTTGCATGCAGCTTCCAGGCTCACATTCCCTATGAGTCTTGCTCAAGTTACACTTATTCCTGAAAACAAGTTTTTCTGGGGAAGGAAAAATGGCCTTGCAGGAGTTTTAACCTTTCCCCAGCTCAAACAGAAAAAGAAGGACCAAACGCTGCCCTCGCAATCGATGGTCCATCCATCTTCCCTGCGAGGCACATGGGCTTTATGCCTCATGGCAAGGGGACAGAAATGCCATGTTGTAGCATATCCAAAAATTCCTGGTGCCACCTATTGGTAGAACACAGCAGATTATAATGTGATTAATGTGTGTGATTATGCCCTCTGCTTATCATTTCCCAGCTGACAGGTGGGTCGAACCAGTTTTACTGTTAGTTTTAATATCAGTTACCGTTGGCAAACATGTTTTGCATTCCTCGTGTATCTTGGGTGTGATTTGCAAACAAGTCAGGCTGCAGCACCTGCAGCCCTGGGGATGTGTGTGTGTGGAGAGGCCAGGTAGGCAGACTTGCTCCTGGAGAGCAGGGGAGGGCAGACCTGAACCAGGGTTGTGTGAATGGTGCCACTGGATGTGTCCATAAACCCGCTGGGCTTAGAGGGGGGGTGTTGGGTATTCCTATAACCCTCTGCTCTGAGTCAGGGTGTGGAGGGAGAGGTGCTGTGATGTATAACTTGTGGGCAGTGATGCTTTGGGGGCTTCCTTGTTCCAGCCAGAGCCCCACACACTGGGGACAGTGCTGAGTGACTCCACCGAGCAAAGGAGCTGTGGGTATGGATGCAAAGGCTTTGCTGCATAGCCTTTGCTACGTGGATTTTTCCAGCCTTGGTGGGGGGGGGTCCAGCCTTGCAAGGGAGGTGAGGGAGAGCTGAATCCCTGACTAGTACCCTGCTTCCCACTGCCTTGTTGTGGGAGACCTTTAGCCAAGCCCTGATAGGCAACAAAAAGCCCTGCTGGCCTCCTGCCTCGCACGCTTAAGGAGTTTTATAGCTGTCATATAGAACAGCCCCTATATTAGCATCAGGTTTAATGCTCTGGGGAAACATCCAGCTACAGTACTGACATCATGGACTAAAGGCTCCAAAGGTTCACTTGCTTAAGTGGCTATTTGTAATAGAGTCTTTTAATAAAATCTCATTAAAGGAGAGCTGCCCAAGCCCTGTTCCTGAGGTTGCTGGAACAGAGTACTGAAGGCCAGCCTCACGAGCTGCTCCAAGAGGCAGCAGGGCAGTAAACAGGCCCCTGCAAGGACCTGGTTGGGGCTGGAGAGAAGTGCCTGGCACTTGTCCATGCTTCTCCTGTCCAGACCCAAAGGAGTCAAAGGGCCTTGTATGAAGCAGAGCAGATGAGCAATACAGAGGGAAAGGGTGAGAGATGCTCCCAGCCATTGTGCAGGGACCACCCTGACCAGGAAGGACTGCTGGTAGACAAGAAGGGCTCAGGCTCCTCTCCAGTCTTCCCTCCCCAAGCTCTGAAATGCTGATTACTTCAGTCCCTAAGCAAAGGGTAGAAGTGAAGGTTGCCCCTAAGTTAAGATGCTGGGAGGTTGGTGCTCCCAGGGCTTTCTTTATGTTTTCTGTCATGGTTTGGCTGAAGCTTTTTTACTATGTGCTTGAAGAGTGATCTGAATTCCAGGGAAGAGTTTTCTAAACGCTTGTCTCCTCTGTAATTTTTCTGTCATGCCATAGAGAGGAGCTGCTTGAAAGACTTCAGCAAAGAAATTATTCCCTACTTCAATCCTAGAGGTTTTTTGTTGTGTGTTTTTTTTAAATACCTAAAAAATTACTCTTTGATGTGAAAATTATATGCACTTAGAGATATGCTAATATGAAAATGATTGGAGAAATGTTGAACATGGAGAACAGCTCATTTCCAGGCACTCTCCTCCACCACCTGCATCTTTGACAACCTCAGTCGTATCCTTCCAGAACCCAGTGCTCTGTCTAGCACCGTGTTATTTGTGTTGTAAAAGTTACTCCTTTTTAAAACAGATTCAGAAGCAGATCCTTTCTGTTTGTGTTGGGGGGTTTCCCCACCCTCTCCTTTTTTTCCAAGTGAAGGATTTCCTGTCCATTTTGTGGTTTTGTCAGAGAGATGTTGGTAAGGCTCCTGCTCAGGAGATGCTTAAGTACCAGCAGTGCTGGACCGGACTTGAGCCGTGCACCCATCCCAAAGCCATTACCAATGGTAGCACAGCTCAATGTTCTCAGCAGATCCTTCTGATCCTTAGTGCTAGAAGTGGTCCCTAGCCACCCCACCCACCCCCTCCCCATTTTAGGCTTTGCATAGATTAAAAACTTGCTGCTGACTGAATGAAAACTGCCTGTGCTGGCCACAGATTTTGAGGAGATGCAGTATGTTCTTGTGTCTGTTTGCTCTCAGAGATATTTTGCTTCGTAGTTCTTTACATATGTGAAATGAGATAAGCTGGGGGGAAAAAGAGAAAGGATGGTTTTAGAGTCACAGCCAGGATTGTATCTTCATGTTTTCTTCCCTTGCTGGCTTCAAAAGCAGAATTTGAAGTCAACAAAGGCAGCGCTGGTGTCGCAGCGAAGGATGATTTTGTTCATAGCGGATGCCCTGCTGCGTGCCCGGTGTGCTGGCAGAGATAGGAAGAGCTCTTGCAGAAAGCCTGAAAAGCAGGAGGTGTGTTTTGTCTGTGAAGCAGGATGATGGCTACCAAGTGCTGAGGCTTAACGTGCCTCTGCTGTAGTGCTCCTCTTCTTTAGCATCCTGACTGCTGGGGCTAGCTCCTTGTGCTGGCTAGCGGTGCTGGCAAGTGGTGCTGGCTGGTGTCAGGGTGACCTGGGGTGATGCTTGGTGATGTCAACACAGCAACTAGAGCAGCTGTAGGGTCTGTTCAGACACAACATGGAGGTAAACATAAAGCTTCCACCGAGCAGCTTCTGCTTGTGCTTGCAAACTGCACTGGGGAGGGAAGGCACCCAGACAGTGACTAGTGACTGGTGCAATTTCCCCCCCAGGGACTTCATTTGTGATTTTCTAGGTGGCATCCTTGGTAGAGGATCACAGAATTGTAATTGCTACCATGTGCTGTAGGATCAGGGACTGATGCTCAGAGTTATATGCTCATCTGTGCCCAGCAAATGCTAAACCCCAGTATTTTTGGTTGGAGACACTATTCATGCTGGTTTCTATTGGAAACTTGTTCCACCCTCCTTTTGTTTCGGGAGGAAAGATAATGGGGTCTTCGTGTGGACCCCAGTCCTGTAGTGTGGTTGAGGTCTCTAGTCTGCAGCTTGGACTTCAATTTGTGTTAGAGTGTATAGGTTGTTTCATCCAAAACCTGAGGTTTTGGACAAGTGTGAGGGCTTGGGTGTAGACAAAACCATTCTGCTTTCAGTCCCAAAATCACATTGCTTGGAGGCACAGGGACAGTATTTTAACCTTGCTGATGGGCAGAGACAGATGAGCAGGTGATATTTCCCTCCTGGCAAGGCCAGCTTGGGATGGGCTGAGCTCATATGTATATATATTAGGATATATAAATATCCTAATGTAAGACATTGGAGAAACAAGCCCTATCTGTGAAACTCTAGATTGAATAAATCTGTTATAATAAGCTCTGGCTTTCCCATAAATGTGCCAGAGGACGAGACTTGCTTGTATGGGGATGTATGAGCCGTTTTGAGAGTTTAATGCTAGCTGTCACATGTAAGCAGATCTGATCTTGGGGTGCTTGGGTTTTGCCTGGGAATAGAGATTTTCTGGGTCTAGGGAGGCTGTTAGGAGAAGGAGATTTTTAAATGCCCAAGATGTGTGTTGTAAGTGTATTTGAAACTGTAGGTGCTTGGAGCCTGGTACCTGTGCAGCAATGAATCAAAATAAATAAATGCAAATGTCCAGAAGAACAAAAGGAACATTAAACAGATAATACTCTCTTTGCTGGGAAACAGTAAAGTTTCAGAGTCCATAAATAAAACCTCCTAATCTAATAAATGTTCTGCAGATAACTGGAAAAAATACTGAAATGGTCACTTGGTTGTAAGGGAGCATATTTCACTCTTGCCTAGCAAAAGGAGTTGAAGCCTCCGCAGTTGAGTTGATTCATAGCCCTTTGTAACGTCCCAGTTATCTCCAATCACAGCAGGTTTCATGCAGCAAGTACCACAGTATGTCAATGTCTAGTTAATATTTTAAGGGGAACAGAGAACAACTAGATGGTGGTTTGCTGATGTTTTATGTTATTTTTCTTTTTTTTTTTCTTTTTAAATAGGGAGCAAGCTACTGTTGAGAGTAGAAGCCTGGGCAAAAATAACTTCTTGACGTGCTCATCACCTGAGAAGACGCAACTTCCTTTGAACTCCCCAGGAAGAGAAGAGGGAGGTGAGTCCAGGCTCATCAGAGTGGGTGGCAAATGGATGGTCTCAATGTGTACCAGGGCAGATTAGAAAATACAAGCTCCTGTGCATGGGAGCTGGGCCAAAGTGGTGTAAACTCCCTGTGCTTTTGCTGTTTGGTGAGGTCCTGATCTGTGCAGGAAGATTGGAAAGGCTTGGTTTGAGCGTCCTTCTAATGTTGGGAGTTTGTTGTCATCTTTCTACTTGTGAATGACACAACTGTGATACTGTATTTAACAAAACCACAAGAATTCCTGTGGTGTAACAGCCCCTTTCCACCCGGATCATGTCAGGCATACTCTGCTCCTTTGTGGTTCTGCCCTCGCTCAGCATCCTTCCCGCTTGCAGACGTCTGTGTCCAAAGCCAGGGTCAGTCTGGACAAGATGCAAAACTCCTTCAGTGAGAAACACTGATGCTGCTCATGTGCTGCTTATTCAGAATGTGCCAGAAGCCCCGTGGGCTGGATGCCGGTGGGGAGGAAGGATGTGTGGGGTGTTTTGTGTTGTTTGGGGTCTTTTTGTGCTGAGTTGAAAGGAAGAAGGCTAAAATCAGCAGAAAGGGGTGTGTGGTGTGAAGCAGGACCAGGGACATGCTGTGTATCTGCTGGGGGATGGAGCCCTTTGGGGACAGGGGGAGGTGGCTGACAAGGGACTTGCTGGGCAGCGCTCTCCAGCTCGGCAGGGATTTACTCTGGTGTGGGCTGTGCCTCTTCGCTGTGTGTACTGCTGGGTTTCAAAGCTGTCGGTGTTTAATGTTCACACTGTGTGCTCAAGCTAGCTGTGGCTGGACTGAAGGTACTCCTTAGAAGTCTATATTAAGCAACACTAAAAGCCAAAATGGGCTGTTGAGCCATGTGCTTTGACCGTGCTCAGCGTCACATACATCAGGAAAAATGACCCAGCCTTGGCTCGTGTGGGCTTTTCTCTTTGCTCTCAGTATGTTGGTAGGGATGGTGCAGCTGTGACAGGGTGCTGCAGACACTGACCTGCAGCTGCTTTATGTGAACACAAAAAACTTCCTTTAACCTCTCCTGATTGCCTTGGATCAACAGCAAATACGTGACTCGTGCCAACCCTGACACCCGGCACATCTGAACAGGGCACTTGGAGAAGGGGTATGCTTGGTTAATAAGTTACAGGCTAGAGAAGTGAAGTTGTGGATCCTTTTACTCCTTGTAGCTAGGTAATAGTCAATATTTGTTATTTTGGACTCAGGTAGAAGTAACCCAAGCTCATTCTACAAATTCTGCCTTTCTCTAAGTAATGGTTGGGAGCACAATGATG
The DNA here is from genome assembly GCA_013399135.1 of Heliornis fulica. NCBI lineage: Eukaryota > Metazoa > Chordata > Aves > Gruiformes > Heliornithidae > Heliornis > Heliornis fulica. Next base: position 257,109 of record VXBZ01006559.1, read on the forward strand.
TGTAACTGCATATACAATTTAACAGTATTTTAGAGTATTATTAGTGGCTTAGGTGGTGACTTCTTTAAGGATATGGTGGAGAAAAGTATTTTCCCTTAAAGACCTCAAGTGCACAAAGTGATGTGATTTCAGAGTGACAATGCTTTCTCGGGGCTGTTTGTTACAGTTAAATCTTGCTCCAGTATCGGTGGGGGAGTCTGGGAGCTGGGCACCTGGAAAAGGCATTGCCGTGGAGAACAGCTGAGATAAGTGAGAAATTGTGAGGTGTTGGTTTTGGCAGGGCCCTCCTGTGCTCTGCAGGGCTTTTCAGAGCCTGTATTTCCATTTTATTTTAGAGGCCTGTCACCGGGTGAATACCTCAAACCCGGAGATACCATTTCACATGCAGCCCGTTGTCAGGGCTACAAAGAGATGCAGATGTGCATGTGTGAGAAATTCTCAGTAAACAACCAGAGATGTTTAGATGGAGAGGTTCAGGAGTGTCACATCCCCTTATAGTCACCTTTGGGTGCAGTTGTGCAGGTATCACCCTGTCAACTTCCTCTGACTGCAAGTGGGTGCCCAGTCAGCTTCATGAACGCCAGCATGGGGAGATGAGGTTGACTTTCTTCACAGTGCCCCTCTCTGTGGCACTGGGATCAGCATCAAACACTTCCATGCATGCAGTCACTGCTGGGCTTGGCAATATGTGGTACCCAACACAGTTTGAGCTTCTGATTCCTCAAAGGGCCCCTTCCCACACCATGCTGAACCCTACATTTATCTCATTGCGTTCTCGGCCTTTCAGTGTAGAAGTGGTAACAGCAGGTGGAGCACCAAAAGGGGAATAGAATCATAGAATGATTAGGGTTAGAAGGGACTCCCAGAGGTCATCTAGTCCAACCCCCTACAAGAAGCAGGGACACCCCCAACTAGATCAGGTTGCTCAGGGCCTCATCCAACCTGGCCTTGAACGTTTCCAGGGATCCAGGGGCATCCACCACCTCCCTGGGCAACCTGTTCCAGTGCTCCACCANGTCCTGTCACAACAGGCCCTACTGAACAGCCTCTCCTCATCTTTCTTGCAGGCCCCCTTGAGGTACTGGCAGAGCACTATAAGGTATAATAATAGCACTTGTAGGAGATCATTAGGAAAAAGATGAAACTCTGGGATACTGGGTAGAAGCTTGTAGTTAATTCCCTTATCCAAATGGTATTTTCTGAGTAGGTGATAATCAGTGGGTTTTTACCGTTTAATTAAAGGGTTTTGTAAAGCAAATGATGTGGAGAACGTGCAGCCTGGGAGAGCAGTGGGTAGGAGATGCTTGTTGGTGTCCATGTGGTTTTAATCTGGTCTGACAGTCTGTCTGGTGGGAGTAAATGAGGGAGGAAAGTGTGGTCCTTTCTGAGCCCTTTCTCCAGCTGGTCTGGGGAGTGGGTGAGGGGGGTGGTGGTCTGGAAAGACACTACAACAGCAGTTAACTGGGAAAGATTCAGCCTGTACCGGAGAAGACAACAGCAGTTGTGCTGCTCCTACCAATACAGTGGGAAGTGAGGTTGTGTCATCTTCAAATATTAATGTGTGACCTCCAGATGACACTTCAGAAATGTACTCTGCTGCTCATCGTGTCTATTTAAAGCCTACGGGGGCTTTGCCTGTACCTTCTGTACAGAAAAGGGGATATTCCATTATTGCTGATTTAAGAAATTTTCAGCAGTGTTATAAGAAAATGAGATTATTTTATGCCTTTTTAAAGCTGTAACTATTACAAGACTCAAATTTGGGTTTGAGGCTTCTTAGGTGATGCTTATCTCTCCGTGTTTGAAAAACTTAACACTGATTAATTCTGAGTTTGCATTACATAGTGCTGTTACAATTTCTGCAGTCTCTTTCCAAAGAGTTTCAGTCCCTTGGACTAAGTCTCTTCCTGGCTATAATTTTAAGTCTTTACACTTCCAACACCCCTGATAACCTTTTACAGCTGGACTCGATGGTATTCAAGGTTTTTTCCAACCTAAATGATTCTATGATTTTACCTGGTAAATGGTCTAGGCTCAGAGGTTAAATGAGAAAGGGAGAGTCTACATACAAGAAGAGACCTTTGTAAGAGGAGAGCCTTATTTCCCAGGGCAGAAGTACATTACCTAGTTTCAATCTTCAATCCATGCTTGGGACCTAGGTGAATATAGCAGCATGAGTAATTAGTGTGTACTAGACAAGGAGGATCATTTGACACTAAGCATTTACATTAAGATTGCAGGAAGCATGCCTGGACTCTCAGCATGGATGTGATCAGATCCATATGAGGACAGGGATATCAAATTCCCCAGCTCCTTGCAAAAATGTTGTTATTAATCACTCTGTGAGTTGCAATTAGACCAAATAAAAGCAGCATGTTAAAGAAGCTTAGAAGGAGGTGATGTGAATGTTATTAATGAGCAGGAGTTTTTTTGCTTTGTAGTGTTTTTCAGCAGAGCTTGCTTGAAATGTGTCAAATAAATAGAAAGAGATAAATGCAAAATCAGCTGGCTGCACATTACCCACAAGGATTTGAAATGAGTATTGGGGAGAGGAAGAAAGATCATAATTACCCAGAGGAACAGGACTAAATCTATGGAGTGAAATCGTTATTAATGTTAATTGTGGCCATCATCACGTAGAGGCAGCAGGCGATGCCATGTGAGTTTTGTGTGTACTGTGCTGGAGGATGGTTGATGGGATGGGCATTTATAGCCTCCCAAACATGCATACCTTGTAGAGGAGAGGTATACAGGGATGGGGGGAGATGATGAGGGTGGAAACTGTATTTAAAAAAGTCCCAAGCTTAGTTTGCCCTGTGTTCTTCTGCCCTCTTTAAGCTTTTCCATCAGCAGAATAATACGCTGCTGATTATGATCTACTGTAGCTTAATTAAGCTATTGTACAACACCTTTCCTGAGACTGACTTCAACTTTGACAGTAACACTTAATCTGACTTTCTCTGCCTCTTCTTCCATTCATTATAATCCTTGTATGGGGTGTTTTATGTTGGTTCTTTCCAGTATGTTTTATGGCTACACAGCTTTCCTTACCTGCTTTTGTGCTGTGTGCTTGTAGAGATTTATGGGCTGAAGTATTAGATGCAGAACAGGAAAAGGGGAAACAGAGCTAAAGCCATTAAAATCCCAGAATCCAAGCACTGAAGGAATTAAGTCTCTTAAAGGAATGAGAGGAAAACTTGAACTAGAACTTGTATGTGAAATCCTTGTGCTCTGGCCTCTGAAAAAGAGCAGGCGGGGACTGCCACCCATGTCCTGTGATTCAGGCTGAAGAAATCAAGAGTTGCTCACTATCTGCTGGCAGTTACTGGCTCTGCATGTGCTTGTAGAGTTGGCTTTTGAAGGGTGCTGTTAAGAACTGAATGGGCTGGAGGACCTGATATGCCTGGTGATACCCACACCATAATGGTTGGTGGGACCACTGCTCCCCGATGCAGCAGTGACCTGTTAGCAAGTGGTGTCTTGCCTCTTGCTTGCCCTTAGTGGCCTTATGGTGGGGGAAGCAGGGCATTGCACTCCATGGCTGTCTGTCTGTGCCATGTGCTGTCTGATATCTCCATGTCATCCCATGGGCGATGGGTTCCTCGAGCCCTCCACCCTTGCTAAGTGTGTGGCCATGTGCAATATGACCAGGCAACTCAGGACACTGGGACAGTCAGGCTCTGCAGAGGGATAAGCTGGAATTTGGAGAGCAGTGGATGAGGTAGAGCTGGAAAGCAAAGGGACTGCTTATGTGTGCCCAAACCTTCACCTCAGGTTGGGTTTCACAAGGCTGCAGTTGTGTTCAGGTTATCCTGCCTTGCCTGCTGGTACAGAGTACTGCCAAAAGTAATTGGTTCTGACCCCTGGCCCTTGTAGAGGAAACCTCCTCTAGTCTTTGAGAATGAGCTGTGCTGCCCCAGCTGCCTTGGCCATCACTCAGGGCCAGCTCTTGGGAACCTCCTTGCCTGGTTTTACATCCCCTTTGCCTCAGCCACATGAGTGGCTTCCTCCTGCTTCCTCGGCCTCAAGGTCAGGTCGGCTCCTCTTGGTGTAATGGGGTTTTTGTCATATTTATTAGGTGTTTGTGTAAATCTTCCCACTCAGCCTTTGAAGCTGTTCTCTCCTGTACCTGAGTCTATGCATCTGTGTGGTTATTGGCTGTATTTGAGTATTCTGTGAGTCTGAATGGCGCAGTTATTAATTTAGTGTTTGGGTTTGTTTTTTTAAATAGGGCTTTAAAAATAAACTCTGATATTGCAGAACATGGAAGTAAGCAGGGGCTGAGCAAGCCAGCTCACAACCCCTTCCCAGCCAGGCTGACCTGGTGGAGGTAGTTTAACTACAGGTAGTTTAACAGGTGACCTGTACTGGTCTCTTGCCCCAGGCTATAGGGTTTCACAGCTTCTAGCAGAGGCAGAAAAACAATTTTCATTTTCTTTATCCCAGTCACTCAAAACTTGCAAGTCCTTGCTACTTGGCATTCTGTTGCAGTGATTGCATTCTGTTCTGCTGATATGGGCTGTTGCTGTTCATGTCCACTAAGACAGTCCCTGGTTTTCCTCTGTGATGGGACTGGTTTTACCCAACCTGTCAAGTGTTCCCATGCCTGCTTACCAAAGTCTCCTCCTTATGATTGAGAGCAGCCACTTACCTGCTTAAATATCTCCAAAACACTCATTTTAAGTAAAAAAATGTTAATCTAGAGCAGATGCCTAAGTGCATCTTAGAGAAAATTGCTCACGACTGTAGACCTGTCATCGCTCCGCTCGCAGGCACGTTTTATCGCTTGCTCATGTGGCCACCACCTGTAGCTGGTGGGAACACATCGGGGACTTCCACCTCCAAAGTCCAGCCTCTTTGTTCTCCACCTCGTGTTCTCCACCTCGTGGAGAACAAAGACAGAGTCTGGACTTTGGAGGTGGAGTCACTCAACTTTTGGAGGCTGGAGTCACTCAAGTTTGTGCTGGAATGCCAGCGCAAACTTGAGGGACTCCTTTCTGTCCAAGAAACGTGTTATGACAAGGTTTTGTTGGCTGTGTCTGCAGGAACATTTGCTGGTTGCCTTGCTGACTCCCATCTAAAAAGAGTTCATCTACAGCACGTTTGCTGGGCTGTCTCTCAACCCTTCCAGCCTGAAGAAATGCATTATTTCTTGTGTGGTCCTTAGGTTTATGCCTCTGCCTTGAAGTTCAACTTCTCAAATGGTCCATCCTTGAAAGCCCAGCTTTGAGGTTCACTGGCATAGGCAAGATTTTGCCTGCTACTAAGGAATGGCCTTCAAGAAAGGTGACAGCAACGTCATATCCGATGTAATAGCATGGGAGCAGCTTTTCAAAAGATGCAGACAGGAGTCTAGAGCATCCAGGACCAGAAGCAAATGAGAGATGCTGAGAGCTGCTTTCTACAAAATGAGTTGGCTTTTATTTATTCTTGTAGTTGCTGTAAGTCAAGGGAAAGGCCTTGAGTTTTGAATCAATATATTGGTTTTGTGTGCTGCCCTGTGCAGATCTGTAAGGACAGTGGTACACTCTCTCTTCGTGATGCTGCTCAGCTCTGTCCTGATGGCTCTGCTGTCTCAGCAATGAGAGAAAGCAAATGGAGTAGGCTTTATATGGAAACACATCTTCCTGTTATCTTGCTGGTACACATCAAATTCAGGGGGGAAAATTGGACACAGAAAAGATTTCAAGACTGTAAGGGACTATTTTAGTGGACCCTCCATGCCAGGGTTTCGTCCTGCATGAATATCTGTGATGCATTTGAGTGCAGTATGTCTCCCCTGGAAATCATCTGCAGGTAAGACCACATGTACCTTTTGTCCTGGAGAGGTTCTGTCCCCCCACAACAGGCTGTATCCAATGCTGAGGAGAGAGAGCAGGTCTACAGCCAAGCCCCTTGTCTGGAGGCTGTGAGGGCACTGCCTGGGGAGGAGGGGGCACTGAGCACTGTGGCTGCATTGAACAGAATGTGCAAGATGGAGAGACCACCCATCACCTGCACCTTCCTGTGCTCAAATCCAGCTACCTGCTTCTGGCTGGGACATGGTGCACCTGTCTTGATCCACCTCTGTGAAACCATCCCATTTTCTGTTATACTTTCAGCAACTCTTTTTTTTCTTTTTGTACATGGATCCCGGCATTTATTTCATATTCTTAGCTTAACAGAATGTCCCAAAACCTAAAGTTGAGATGTGGGTAGATGCTGCTTTCTCTCCACTAACTGTTTTGGGAGTCGGAGTGGAAAGTCTAAGAAAAGCTGAGCTTTTGCTGTGGAAGCAGAAGTGTGAGTCTGTCCTAGCCTGTGTCCAGCAGGACTTGGGGTAACATGAAAGGAGCCCCTGAAAAGCAGCTAGGTGAGATAGCCTGTTGTTGGGAATCCAGCATCCAGTGGTCTGTGCCTTTACTGTGGAAATTACAAAAATCAAAAGGTCCAACTCCATCTATAAGTTGCATAACTTCATTCTTCTAAACTCAGAAGTGATATGTTTGTCTCCCTTGGCCAAACCAGCATGGATCTGGGATATGTTCAGAGTCCTCTTTACCCAAAGAAACACTGCTACTCTTGTCTTGGGCACAATCTCTGGGTCATCAGAACCCCTGCAGACTTCTGATGCAATACCCCATCCATGCCTGTGATCCCTCTGTCACTGTACCACCACACCACACATGCAGCTCCTCTGCCAGGCAGTGCAGAAAAAAAGTGTAACTGGAAATCAAGTCAGAAGGACTTTCCACCAGGAAGGAGGCCCTGAGAGAGCTCTCTGCAGCTGGCTTAACCCCTGCCCACCCCCCCTCCAGCTCTGAGCTGCTGCACTTGATTAGCAATGCTCTCCAACCCTCTCCCCTGTGCTAATTTGCAGCCCTGTTGGCTACATCTTTGCACACACGATTTCATGTGGTCAGAGATCTCACAGCAGCCTTGATTCTTCCCCTGAACCCTCATATGGGATAAATTTAAGACTGTTCAAGTGGATTTTGTTTATTTATTCTGCGCCTTGACCATCAGAGACTGCTGGTGCTGTGGTGTGAATTACAGTAAAATAAATAAATGTACTAATTGCTGCTGCTTTACGTTGGAAATGATTCTCACTTATGAAAACATTTCAATAGGTGTAGAAAGGAGATGTGTAAGGGCCAGGCAAATCCAGTCTCTGTCTTAATGAGCCATTAACACAAGCCTATTAAAAAGAGAACCCCCACACCGGACCCAGATGAAGTTTTCATGTTGGGTAAAGCTTGTGATGTTCCTCTTATTACAAGCACAGGAGAATTGGTGAAATGGTATAGAGATGTATAGAAATGGAGGAGAAGTGAGGCAGAGGTAAATCAAGTTTATGCTGTGAAGGAATTCACACCCTCTAGAATTGTGTGCAGGGCTGAAACCACGTTCTGCTGCAGAGCGAGAGCCAAAAAATTGACACAAAAAGAAATGATGGGGGGGGGTTGGAAATGCTAATCACCATCTTTCCTTTCATATAAATGTGTTAATGGTTTAGTAAATGTTTCCAAAAATGTGTGTGTGGGATTAAAATAGAAACCATGGCCAAGTTTAAAATGAACTCTTGGATGGGGAACAGACAGTAGTGTATATCCTGGTGATACCGCTCTCTCCCAGGCACTGGGAAACGTGCAGATACGTGGCTGGGACAGCAGGATTGAAGTGTTTGTGTGGAGAGCTTTCTGCTGGCTTTTTTGGGAGCATGGTCACCCTGGAATGTGGGAATGGTGCTCCACATAAGCAAAAAGTACCACGTACTGGAGCATGCGAGGGTTGCCATGGAAATCGGGAGTTGTTACTGAGAGAGCAGGAAAAACATGAATGATTTGAAAAAAAGGTGGGTTGGTAGAGCTTCTTAGCCTCTGCTAGGGAAAAAACCCACCCCAGATTGCTGCAGGTCTTGAAGCTGGCAAGATGTTTGTGCTGCAGCTGCTTGGAAAAGCAGGTATGCAGTTGTCTGCATTTATGGGGGTGGGGGTGGGCCATGTAACCCACACTCCTCCTTGCAGGTCTTGGCTTTGGCCCACTGGCTGGTTCAGAGGAGCTATGAATGACAACCAGACCATGGAGATTAGCTGGGAAGGCACTGGTATGAGGCAGAGCAGAGTGTGACAACCCTAGGCAGCATAGTTCCCAGACTCATGAGTAGCCCTCACAGAGTTGTAGGGGTGGGAAGGGAACTCCAGAGATGATCAAGTCCAACCCCACTGCCAAAGCAGGTTCCCTAGAGCAGGTCACACAGGTTGACATGCAGATGGGTCTTGAATATTACCAGAAAAGGAGACTCCACAACCCCCTTGGGCAGCCTGTTCCAGGGCTCCATCACCCTCACCACGAACAAGTTCTTCCTCATATCAGTGCAGAATTTTCTGTGGTCCAACTCGTGGCCATTGCCCCTTGTCCTGTCCCCACAGACCACTGAGAAGAGGTTGGCCATCTCCCTTTGTTTCCCACACTTCAGATATTGATAAACATTGATTACATCCTCTCTCAGTCTTCTCCAGGCTGAACAGCCCCAGCTCACTCAGCCTTTCCTCACAGGGGAGATGCTCCAGGCCCTTCATCATCCTCGTGGCCTCTGCTAGACTCTCTCCAGGAGATCCCTGTCTGGTTTATACTGGGGAGCCCAGAACTGGACACAGGACTCCAGGTGTGGTCTGACCAAAGTCCTCCTTGAAGGCTTTGGAGGATGTCCCCAGTACAAAGCTACAGGGCTGTGGAAGGGGGGTACGATGTGCCAGAGCATCTGGGGGAACCACTCCTGTTCCCACCACCTGCAGCACTGGGGACCCACACCCGTGGTGAGTGGGAAAGACTGAGGGAATGGCTCTGAAACAGATCAGACAGAACTCATGCTTAAACAGGTGTAATGTATGGTAGTAACATGTTATTTTGGAACCATAAGTTTAAATATGAATTACAGTAACGAAGGCAGGAGGTCTGCACTGGAAATGCTTGATGCTTCCAAGGTTTTATTTTAAAGTAAGGACACTAGAAGTGCTGTTCAGCATGTTCCCCATGGGCTGTCATGCCTCCTGGAAGTGCTAAGGCCATGTTTACTCATAAACTGCATGGCAGGTCCTGTTGGAGGCTGTTTGGGAGCTACTGACAGTCACGAGGGCTTTGTCTTCAGGAGCTCAGTGGCTTTAACTCTGTGCAAAGCTAGCCAAAAGGATGAAGCCCATGGACCAAGCCTGTGGTTCAGCAGAGATGTAGTGCACTCTGGGGAAGGAAAAGTAAATTTACATCTAATGGTGCTTCTCAATTCTCCTGTTGTATAACAAAAAAGAAAAACCCAACTGAATCAACTACCCTACCCTGCAGCCACTAAGGCTTTTTTTTCTTTCTGGTAGAAGAAAAATGCTTGTGTGCAATCAGATATTTTCCATATCCTTGTAAGATGTGGGCAGCAGGAAAAGCTGGAGCAGAGATGCCCTTTGGAGCCAGGCAGCAGGTTGTCCTGGGCAGTGGCTGGGGGTTGCAGTGCTACATGTCATGTCCTTGCAGGTAACTTTGCATCTCAGAGAGATGAGCTCTTGCACCTGGGTGACAGGGACAGAAACTGTTCTGGGAGACCCTCCTGGACCGGCAGTTTTCCCATTGCTGGTTTCACAAGCCCTGTCTCTGGCAGTGGTTCTGGGACAGGCGTCCATCCCAGCTTCTGTCTGTGTCCAGGGGCTGTATTGAGGTCCAGGGGCTGTATTGCCATCCCTGGCTCTGCAGCACACTGGCCCCACTTGGCCCCTCACACTAGTGCGTGGTGACAGCAGGTGACCTCATGTGTTGGCACAGAGGTTTCTCTGGGTAAGGCACTATGGGGATGGATCCAGTACTCCCACTATGCTGCTGGGATATTTTTGGTATCTGTGTGATTAACTTTCTACTGTTGGCCTCCACCTGTGAGCATATAAACTAGAGCTGTCCATTTGCTACAGGTCTTGAAGCATCATCTTACAAGGAGAGAAAGAATTTTCATTTATAATCCATGAGTCCTCTTCAGCAACGGGCTGTTCTCCCCCTCCTGCTGCCAACAGACCTCTAAGTGAACAAACAAATGTCTGGAAATACAGGCAATTTAGCTCGGAAGAGATATCATCAGTGTGGTTCAGAGGTTAATGGGCATGGAGGATTTATAACAAACCAGGCCTATAAAAAAAGAGGGGAAAAAAAAAGAGAGAAAAAATAAAGGGGACAAAAAAAAAAGGAGGGAGTAGTAATCTAGTTGACATCTATTGTTCTTTGTATAGCAGCTCATCTGTATTCTATCTGGTCGAGGGTATTACAAAGGGAATTTAAAAACAAATATATGTGAGCACACACATATATGTGCACATATAAACCGAAATATAACGAGGGAAAAAGCCCTGTAAGTTTGAACCAACAACAGCAATCCATATATCTTTATTTGCTGCCAACATCCAAGTGCTGAACTCTCAGGGAGCCTGGATCTCTGCCATCATCTGTCCGTGTCTGATCTCTTTGGTAAATACGACGGCTGCCAAGAATGAGGCAAACGAAAAGCGCTTGCAGATTAGAAAGAAACACATGGCAGCCACTGACCTGCTGAAATCATAAAATACATCATGAAGTAAGAAAAGAGGGGAAACAAATCATCCTCTCAGGGACTGCCCATCTGCTCGCATAAAGCCGCAATCATTATTGCAAATAAATACGTTCAGACTGGAGAAGTCTGGGAATAATTTGGGGGGGTGGGTACCTTTTTTTTTTTTTGGTTTTTGGATCCCTCTGGAAATTTTCCCTACACAAATAAAATGAGATCATTGTCCAGAAATAGATATCTATCAATTGTGTCCTTTTTAATTATGTAAGGAGCAAGTATTTATTTTCTAGGTGTAATTAAGAAATGACTTCCAAGACAGGATGGGGCTGTAGCGTTGGAAATGAACCCACGTGAAAATTGCAGGCCTGTGTTTTTCCAATGAAGGGTGGATGTAGCAGTATTTACTTCATCTGAAAAACTCTGCAGCTTGAATAGTGACTGTGTTGTTGCTATGAAATGAAGGGATAAAGGGGGAATGGCTTATATTGGATAACTTAATACACATCTTGCTTTGCCTTTTTTTCCTTAGTGTTCTATAGGGATTTATCCAGGTATTAGATTCAATGCAAAGGCTCAACTTTGGTTGTTGGGTTTTCTTTGTTTTTTTTCTTTTATTTTTTTTAGGTTTACCAGATTAAATTTGACTCTTTGGAGCCTGCTAAGGGGCCTGGTTAGCACACATATCTTCCTAAAGACTAAAGAGGTGAATAAGGGCTGGTTCAAACATGGAAGAGAAGGATGAAAGCAAGAGTTACTTTGAGAAGTCTGTCATCTCGTTTTCTTCGTAGTTTTCTTTCCTCATTCCTCTCTTCTACCATCCTGTGCTGAAAGCCTTTCCTTCAAGGATTATTATACCTTGTTATGATGGAACTCTTTTTCTCCCCAGGATGAAGGTATAGCTCTAAGGCATTTTGTAACCTGGGGCTGTGTTCCTTTGTAAGCAGAAGGGAAGTGGTGATGGAGCTGCAGGTTGTAGCCAGCCCATTTGGTCTGAGCTGTTCCCAAACCATGTGTTCTGTGTGAGGGGAAAAACATCTGAGGTGGCATTTCCTACAGAGCCCTCTTAGGGGATGTGTTCTGTGCATCCCTATGTCCTGCCAGCATGATCGTGGCTGGGGAAATCCAAGGAATGGGGGTCAGGGTTATTTAGCCATGTGTGTTGTTTGTAAAACATGTTCCTGAGACATATGGCTTGGGCAAAGCAACAGAAACACCAGAATGGGGAGAAAAAAGCAGTTGTATGGTTTATTCCTTCCCCTTTGGGTCAGCATCTGAGCTTACATACCCCATGGTGGGGGTATGTCTGAGCCCCCTGGACCCGGCTGTGTCTCTGTGCATGGGTAAACATGAAACCAGAGCTGTGAGGTGGCAGAGGCACTTGTGCTTTGGATACCTGGTTGGTGCTCACGTGTGGGTTGTGCATCCCATCCATATTTGTGCTGTTGGAGGAGATGGATTAAAGTTTGGGGCAGCTCCTGCTCTCCATCCTGCTGGTGTGTGGCTACCTGTGAGCTGCAAACCTCATGTCACTCATGCCACACCTGCCATTGTGCTGGTTTTAGTCAGGAATCATACAGTCAGAGATGTTTAAAGTAGGAAAAAATCCCTAAACCAGGCTGAACAGATGTTTCCAGGCTGCGCTACAAACACTCAAGCTCAGCACCAAATCCACATGCTTTTACTTTCTCCTCTATGTGGCATTTTGCTGATGAAACCAAAACTCCTGAGTCTGTTTTACAATTCAGTGATGATAAAGCTCAGGTTTGAGGAGGTGACATCTTCCAGGCTGTTCAGCAGATGTTTCAACAGCCCGTGTGAAACCTCTGCTGCCTGGCCCCAGGGTGGGATGAGGAAGGGGACCTGTTGGCTGGAGTGGGGATGTGGAAGAGGTGGAACAGGTTTTAAACATTAAATACCAAAACAGCCCACAACTTCATAACCTCCCCAGTCCCATTTTGGGGTTTCAAGAGTTAAAAGAACCATAGTTATACCAAGAGAGGCTTTGCTACAAGATAACTTAGCAGAGTCAGGATAAAAATGAAGAAAAATTCCCCAGCTCTGAGGGCAGGCTGGTTCTGTGACCCCTATTTTCTGGGAAAGCCAGCAGGGTGGTTGGATCTTGTCACAGTGTGCTAATGTATAGGTTCCTCCCCAATATCTGAAATTGAAGATTTCATGCCTGGTGCCAAGCAACTCTAAAGAGGGTTTTCCCATCCCTCTGGGCTGCTGTTCCTGTTATGCTGTCGTGCCTTTAAAACTGCACGAAGCATCCTGACTTTCTGCCTTCTCTGAATTTATTTTTAATATTACTCATCTTTCAGCTCTTCTGCTTTATCCCCAGATTCCTCTTGGGAGTCTTTTCTGTGGGTAAATCACAACACAGGCCCCCGGTGTCCCACACTACAGGAGGTAACCTGCTGCTGTGGGGTACCCAGCTACTCTCACTGCTTGATTATAAAACCAGAAGGTGTTTTAGCATAATCTCCTGAGCATTTATTAGCATGTATTAGTTCCCTCAGATTTATGATTATCTTTACACACTTTGCAGTTATTTTCTGATCTTGTAATTCTCTTAGCTACTACTAGTGTTTAAGCTAAAGCGATAAATTACACCTTTGCTTAACCCTTTGCCTGCTGTTGGCAAGGAAAGCTGGTGCTCTCCTCCTCTCCTGTGCTGCAGGACCGGAGTTTTTGGCTTGTGTTTTTAGTAGATGGCTCGTTACCAGGATTTATTAGTTTGTGGTATGGCAGAAATTAAATTTTCCTCCTTTACTTAGCCCGTGCCAAAGTTTTTATCCTTAGTGACAATAGGAATCTAGATATATAACACGAGCTGCAATGTGTCATCTTCAGAAAATAATGATCCAGCCTATTTATCATATTTTTAGTTTCCTCTTTATGGATCCCAGGGGGTGCTCTGTTTTGTTTTCTCTTGCTTTTTTGTCTCCCTTCCAAGAACAGCGATGAAATGACATAACTTATCTCTCTTATTCCCTCAAGATCCTGCGTCTGCACGCTTGCTGTGCTACAAAAGTTAAAGCTCCTGGTTCCCTGGGGGAATGTTGTCTCCCAGTTGCTCATGCTTTCATGGGGCTGCGTGCCAAACTGTGCTTCACAACACGCTCCAACTCTTGTAAAGCCACCGATGGGGGGTTATGAGGTTGGAGCTTTGCTCCAGCCCCCCCCTCCCCACTTAGCTTTGTGACTGAAGATGTTTCCCCTGGGAGCTTGGATCTCCATGTGCTGGCTCCCACCTTGCTCCCCCTTGCTGAGCTGGGACTCTCACCTGGGTGAAAAATAGTCCTTCACCATGGTAAGGGGCAAAGGGTTGATTTTAGGAAGTCCCACAGCTGGTTTCCCTCTCCTGCCTTTCAAAATATGGCCCTGATGCAAAGGCAGAAGTGGTGGAGGAGTGTGAGTGTGTGTGGGGGGTGCCCCTGCTCAACCAGACACAGCCCAGGGCACAGCTCCAGGTAGAGCTGCAGGGACACAACCTGCTCCTTGCTCTCTCACCCGTGTTTCACACGTTCCCACCCCATCCATTCATGTCACAGCTGTAGTTTGCAGGTTGCTCTGGTAATCACATCACTGAAATGAGCTGAATAAAAAAAAAAGGGCAAAATATTCATTTTGTTTTGCTACATCAGAACAGCCTAAATGGGCTTTGCCCTAGGAGAAGATTTGGTATGAGGGAACTTCTGTGCTGCTTCTGAGCAGCTTCAGCAGTGCACCTAGAGAGGACTNAAGATGTTGGTATGAGGGAACTTCTGAGCAGCATCAGCAGTGCACCTAGAGAGGACTTCATGGAGGGGACCCGCTGTCTGCACATTTGGGGTCTGTGTGCTGGGGGGCTGGCATTGCCACCCTTCTTAAGTGGTGAAATCAAAGGCAAATTATCATGGGATGCTATGTAATCATTTAACTATGGTATCTGTAAATGGACAGAAGCACCTAGGGAAGAGCTTTGTGCTGGAAGTGAAACGGTTCCTATCAATCTGAGGGTCCCAGGCTTGCTAGGGAGGTGCCCCCCCAGCCCATGTGGGCAGCATGCTGATGAGGTGAGGTTGCCCAGTTCTGTCCCACTGATGAACAGGATGCTGTGACTGAGTTTTTCTCTGAGGAATGAGTTGGTGGGAGCTGAAATGGGCTGAGACTACAGCAAGACCTGCTCAAACACCCAACCAGATACTGTGTCAGTGCTCTACCCCACGTCTTGCAGTCTGGATGGTTGAAGGGAAAACTGATCCCATGCCAGATCACACACCACCAATGAACCATGGTTGGGCCGTTATGAAAATCATTGCATTACAAAGCATAACATTGGCAAAGGTTTCCTTCTTTAATAGTGCATCCTGGGGAAATGATGATGTCTTGCTTCAGCCAAAACCAAACACTTCCTTCGGGCCCCCAGCTATTTCAGTATGTTCCCTTTGTGATGGGAGGTGGAGGCAGGCCAGGAAAGTGGATCTGGGTTGTCCTGTCCTGATGCTGGGCAAGAGTCAGATTCTTGCTGCTTTCTGTGTTAAAGGAGGTAACCTTGATTTGCTGAAGAGTTTAGGGTTGTTGGGTTGGTGGGTTGGTGATGCATGTCTGTACTCAAAAACACTGTCCTTTCTCTGGAAGCAGAATAATTTCTGCTTTAAAAAAAATCAATAAATCTCTACATCAGCTGATAGATCCCAAAATTCTTCTGGGTCCATGGGCTGCTTTAGTCATTCAGCCATGGAGGAGAAGGCATCACAGAAACATCTGAAGGTGTGATAACAAAAGCTTTATGTCAAAGTCAGTCCAGGCAGCTTTCCACTGCTGTCAGGGAAGTGATGGTGGTATCTGCCAACAAGCAGGGACAAATTCAAGGTACTGCTGGGTGGGGGATGTGAATGGCAGAGCAGAAGATTAGGGTGGCCTGAAGTAAGAGGCAAAAGGTCTGAGCTCCACTGTGCCACAGCCAGGGGAGAATGGTCTTCTCTGCACCCTGATGCCCCTTGATAACATCATTAGACACTCGATAGACAAAGCACCCCCCATTCTTTTGGAGGCTTTCCAGATTTGAGGGCAACTCCAGGAGTAGCAGGTCTTTCAAAGGCTTAGAGAAGCGTAAACCACACTTCTATTAGGCTGCAGGAGCAGGGTCTGCTCTGCCTCCCTGTGTGTGACAGGCCCTGGTTGGCACAGGGGTAGGTTCTATGAGAGGGTTGGTCTTCAGTTGGATGCTGAGCTCAGGAAATCTCACTCCCATGCTGGTTGGTGGGGAGCTAGAGAAACTCTTTAAAGTTGGGGCAGAAAGGATTTAACTGTCCTCTTACTCCATCCCAGCCCAAATGCAGCCTTTGGCTGCTGCACCCCCTGCATGGACCAGTGTCCAGACTGGACGGTTACCCAAAACCAAGGACTTTTTCACCAAAGAGCAGCAGGAATTCAGGAAACACCACCTGTGTGCTTGGACTCCAGCAAATCCTTAGAAATATCCTCAGAAAGAGGGTGTTGATCTGTGCTAAATAATTAATTATGGGAATCAGTCTGTGAACCCACTAACCTTTTTTTTTTTTAATTATTATTATTTCCTCTGGATTTGCTTTGCTGAGTTTAGCAGAGGAGATTTGCTCTGGTGGCAGCAGCACAGAGTCCAGCTCACTCTAGGAACAAAATATTCTTTTTTAGGAGAACTCTTAGGAGAGGTTCATCACTCTAAAAAGTTAATTATGCCCAGCACTGTGTCCATAGAGCGTCCTGCTGGTGTGGTCCAGTCCTGATGTGGCAACGCTGCAATAAAAGCAGTAACAGCAACACAAGAAGACAGGTCAGGTCCCTTGGCTGTGCATGAAATGCCTGTCCTGAGGGTGTTGTAATCACAGCAGCTGTTTTCTTTAAGCTGTAAGGTTTGATGTCATTGTTAGCATTCAGCTTTGCTATAGTTAAGAGCAGGTTAGAGGTGCATGTGTGGATGGGGGGGTAAGGCTGGTCCTGCCTCCAGGCAGGGTGATAGATTAGCTGACCTAACAAGTCTGTGTATACATTAAAAGCCATAGATATGCACACACACACACATATATATAAAAAAATAGAAATGTGCTCCCTGTTTGCTGTTCTCTGACCGCTTTCCATGGGCTTTGACCATGTGCAGTGCTATTTCTAGCAAGCTGGAGCAGGAGACCAATAGAACAAACTGCAATTTGCTTTAGCAAACATTTACAGAAGCAGGAACCAGCCTGAGCTTCTCCAAGCAAGTGACTATAACCCCCATGTTATAACCCCTTACAGCCATACCTAGCCCCTGCAGTGGGGAGGAGACCCTGGGCCAGCTCTGGCCCTTTGGGCTGTGTGTGCTTTGCAGTGGTAGAAAAGAACATTTCTGGAAAATCCCAGCTCCTTCACATTAGAGCTTTGGCCAGGTGTTAAAATCCTCAACATAGACCATCTTGTGCACCCACATACCCGCTCTGGGCCTGCCTGTGAGGACCACCTGTCTCTTTAGATGGAACTTTACTCCTTGCTTACATTTTCCTAAACGCCTTGGGCAAACAAATGTAATTCCCTTAATGAAAAATGCATATATTTTTGGTAAATGGATCTTGCTGTCACTGTGTTGCTGCTTTCCCCTCAGTCAGGGCTTGCTAACAGGCTGGGCTCCACACATGTGCCGAATCTATCATCTGTCATGGGTGTGCACCGAGGCATGTAAGGATCTGAGCACTAACTCTATTTCCTAGCAACCAGAGGAAACCAGCACACACCACTATTTCTCCTCTGTCAGCAGGATTGCTCCGATTTATGTAACCCACAAAATATGTGTTATCACCACAATAAGCCATATATTCTGAGGTGTTATTTACAGGCAGATAATCACAGAGATGCTGCCCTGCAGCCCTGGTGCCTGATACGTCCTTGCTTGGGACATCTGTTGGTTGGAGACCACATGGAAATATCATTAAGCGCTTCTTTAATGGTGTTAATTGCTTAAGTATCAAGGAAGACAGCTAACAGAGTGTTGCATGATGGAGTATTAAAAATTGGTTAAACTCATCTGCTGCTGAAGCAGATTCTTCATTTACAGGCTGTGAAGAAGTAGTTGTACCTGTGAATAGTCAGGTGGGATGCGTTGTGAGGGGCTGCTGGTAACAACCAGCTCTTGAAAATGAGAAAGGGGGAAGTGTGGAGGGTTAAATTCTTTGCAGGGAGTGTTTGGTGGAAGGAAGGTTTGTTGGTGGTCAGCCCCTGTCGTTGGATACTGGTGCTGGGATGAGGCTGAAGGACAGGAGTGTCGTTCCAGGGCAGGGTTCTGTTCAATTCACATTTTCTCACGGCTGCTCGAGGCCTCTGTAAGAAATTGGTGTGTTTAGTTCCTGCAGAAAATGGGCACTTGGGGCATCTGTCCCTCATGATGTCCTTGGTCACAGCGCCCCATCCTACCGGGTGGCCCCTCCACATCACTGGAGTCAGCTGAGGTCTGGGTAGGAGCCGGGTACCTCCTGCCAGCACAGGATGCTGATCCAATTAACTTTTCTGGAAGAAAAAGGGCTTCTGGCTCTTTGGCACATTTGCAAATCACAAGAAGCAAATGATTCAATCAACAGATGAATATCAAGCAACCTTAGTGAGCAGCTTCTGCATCACGAGCCCGTTTAACAGCAGATTGAGCTGCAGATTAGTGAGACATTAGAGCACAGTGTGATGCATCACAGCGTAAAATGGAAGGCTGAAATCAGCACAAGTTTCCTGGAGAGCTGCTTTATTTTCCTGTAATGCCAAGCCCATTATAGTCCAGAGGTTCTTAAATAACTCTTCTTGCAATACATAATAATACAGGCTACAGAAGAAAATTAAGGAATACAAAAGAAGGTAAAGCTGTGATGAAGGAAACACTGCTCTCAGAGGAGGTGCAATAGAGGAAAAGCTGTGCAGCAGGAGGGTGCTCAGAAATTCATATGGGCTCATTATATGAAATCTGCAGTGGTCTAATCCAGAGCTGGGGTGTCCCACGGGACCCCCACTCAGATTAAACACCCTCTCGACGCCCTACTCTCCCCTCCCGGTGTGAGGAGATGTTCCTCTCACGGCTGAATCCGTCTCCTGCCTCCACAGCAACTGAGATAATGATGATGTAGTGGCAGTGAGCATCACATCAATTTTAGGTCTGTGACTAGCAGAGGAGCCAGCAGTGCCAGCCTGACCCGCAGCGACACGCAGGCCGGCCCGCGGCCAGCGCGAGTGCGTTTGAATGTTGGCAGTGACGCTGCTCGAGCTGGGAGTGTGATGGATGCATCACCCTCAGGAGGCATCAAGGCACCAGTTGAGTCTGTTAAACAGCAGCGTGGTGGGCTGTGGAGTTGTTGTTTGCTCATTTGTTGGCTATTCAACTCAAAGTAGTGAAGCCTATTTACACACGTAGCTTCTGGTTGGAAGGTAGGCAGCGTGATGCATGATGCAGGCTCCTGGTTAGAGCAGAGCATGATGATCACGGTAAACAAGCCTGGGAATGTAAGGTAATGCTTATTTTTCTAGGCTGGAGCTGCTCCCTGTTGAGATAGTGGCTTTGCCAGCTGAAGGAGAAGCAAAGTGCAGAAGCAAATGGAATAGGTGTTGACAAGTGTCCCCGGCACGCTGCTAGGCTTTGACTCCTTACCCGGCTCTCCCTGCTGCTGCTGGCTGTGACCACCCAGTGAGCCCAGTGTGCACCGAGCCTGCAACAACTTTGAGCAGCTGATGCTGGAGGTTGAAGCTCTGGCAGGTCTCTGCAGCCTCAACTTTGTTTTCCGTGGTGGGGAGAGGCCCTCACCCCTCTTACGGCTGCCACAGAAGAGGCTCTGTGCCCAGTGCCAGTGTGAGTGTGTGAGGGGCTGTGGGGGGAAATGAGCAGCTTAAAAATAATGACCCAAAAACAACAACAAAAAAAACCCCACCAGGTTATTTTTAGTTTGCAGCAGTTTGTGGTGTGATTCATCGTGTGGCCTGTGTATGGCTGAATCAGCCTGGGTGAGGATGTGATGCAGGGAAAGGGGCAGGTGGCAGGAAGGGTGTGGGGGCTGCTGAAGTCCCCCCAGCCCCTTTGAGAAGTCCTAGTTCAATGAATTCTTTTAGCTGGACCTGTGATATACCCAGATCTCAGCAGCAAAGCTGCTGTAAGAAATCCCAGTGGATTCCTACCCATTAGCCCTGGACTCTTGTATCCCAGCCAGGGCTGGGAGCAAGGAGGGATAAATGGCTGCAGCAGCCCCAAGCTGAGCCCTGAGTTATGATACAGGATCCAAACACATCTCTGGTTGGGATCTAGGACTCTGGTCACCAAGGTCTCCAAGAGATGAAGAACAGGGGCAATTCATCAGCACAGCCTGGTCGGGGGTGTTGGGGGGGTGTGTGGTGCTTGGTGCTGGCATGCTCTGGGAGCCAGAGCACATGTCCATTGCCTGGGGTGGTGAACATCAAACCTGTGTCTACATGAGGCAGGGAATGGCCACCTGTCCAGCCCAATTGTGATTGTGACTGGCCATAGTTGGAGCCAACACATGGCCAGGCTGCAGCTGAGCCTTGGTGGTTTGGTGCTGTGGCCTCAGGAGTTTGTTTGGCTGCTGGTGGGGGGAAGTAAATTGCTCTTGTCATCATCAGGGTTCCAGGGCCTCTCTTCTCTTTCAGTCTGTGTAAGCTGGATGTTAACCCAACATAAAGATAGCAGGTTTCTGGGGTGAACTGCCCCTTCCTACTTCTATCAACTCCCCAAAGGCATCTGTCCTCCCAATGCCATCAGTACTCACCCTTTCCTGGGTGAGAGCACCATTCATCTTCCTCCAGCTCCAGCCACAGCCTTAATTTTCCCCTGCAATTCCCAGCCAGCCTGACTGCTGCCTGCCAGCTCCCCAGAGCACAGAGCTGCTTGCAGACCAGGCTTCCCCAGCAGTGTGAGCCCAGCCACGTTTGCCTGCCCAAGCACTGGCATTCATTTCCCTCCAGCAAGTTTTGGGCCATGCAGGAGTCTCCTGTGTTTGTCATTGGACCTAGAATTGGTCCAAGCTGCAAGAAGTGACACATCATCCTCACAGCCTTATCAAAGCCCTCTCCATTGCACTGCCAATGTTAGGATCTCACATATATTCATAATCAGCATCTGGCCTTGAAACTGAAAGTAGTGTTAAATTTTGTGGTGCCAATTCTGAGGATTCTTTATTTTTAACATGCACCCTTGCCTTTTCCAGCACTAACCCCCCCCAACCGGCTCCCTGTGACATCTTCACACCTTTCATCCCTGCACAAACACCATCCCCTACTTGGACTAAGGCAGAAAGCATGATTTAAGTCGGTCCAGATGACCACAGACATCTCCAGAATGGGCAGCTGAGCAACCTGGTGAGAATTAACCCCATGTCCAGGCAGGGTCTGGTGCCAGAGGGAGGAAATTAATTATCTGAACAGATACAAATTGTGCAGCTTCACGGGTCAGGCAGTAACCAGATGGAAAGCATCAGCAGGAGAGCCCAGGTTGGGCTCAGGGGGTTTGGCTGGGTAGAACAGCCCCCTGGCTGGAGGAGGAGAGTGGAAGGGAACAGCTCTTGGGGTCCCGAAGACTGAAAACTGTTTATAGATGGAGCAGATGCTTCTGCTTGTAACATTGCTGATGGAAAGTAGTGAAACTTTGGGCAGGAGACTTGGAGTCCCCTCCAACACTCCAAGTGATGGCTATGCCAAAAATACCTCTTTGTCCTTGGGCAAACCTCATTCCTTGGACTAAAAATACGTTCAGCATCAGCTCCTCACTAACCCCTTTCCTTTAAACGCACTCCAGAACATTACGTGGAGTTTCTGTGTCTCCTCTTACTCCTTCAGCAACCCTCCACTGAATTAACAGACTGCTTTGGCAAAACATATTTAAGTGTGCTGGGGTGGTTTGGTGTTTTCTGGAGACTCTCTTTGCTTCTCCTTACAAAGCCCAGGTGCTGAATCCTGCCTGGGTGCCTGATGACATCCACGGGGCTTCTCCACGCCCACTGAATTTTCTGCTATGTGATTTCAGTGTGTAACAGCCTTGCTGCAGCGTTGGGGTTGTTGAAACAGTTGCAGCAAATTAAACTTTCTCCAGGGCCCTAAGAGCATGTGTGTGCTTGGAGCAAGCGAGGGATCTGCCACCCTCTCGGGCTGCTTTCCAGCCTCTTGTAGCTCGCGGCCGTTGGACCCATTCCCTGCAGGATTCTTTTACCTCTGAGACAGCTCAGCCTCTCGCTTTCTCCCAAGTGTTTGGATCTGTTCTTGTCAGGGCACAGGCTGCTGTGGGCAGGGGGGGCTCCTTCTCTCACCTGTTTTTGCTTGCACCTCTTTTATTTTGTCTGGAGGCCCCTTTCAGGCGGCTGCCATGTGAGCAGGGCAGACCTGGTGCTCAGGGAGGGATTTACAGGCAGTGAGGGCAACTGTATTTGAAATGTGGCTGAGCAGGCTTTGCAGAGAGCCAAGAAATAACATGGAGCAGCTCTGGAGTGGGCTGCAACTCTGTCTGTGCCAGGCTGCACTTGTGGGCCCCTCACTCCAAGGATGTCAAGGTCCTGGAGCGGGTCCAGAGAAGGACAACCAGTATGGGGAGGGGTCTGGAGAACAAAACTTCTGAGGAGCAGCTGAGGGAGGTGGGGGCAGTTTAGTCTGGAGAAGAGGAGGCTGAGGGGAACCTTATCCCTGCCTAGAATGACCTGACAGGAGGTTTGAGAGGTGAGTGATGGTCCCTTCTGCCCAGGGACAGGGGACAGGACAAGGAGAATATGGCCTCAAGCTGTGCCAGGGCAGGTTCAGATGAGATGTCAGAAGAAATTCTTCCCCCAAAGAGCTGTGGGGGTGTGGGACAGGCTGCCCAGGGAGGTGGTGGAGTCCCCAACCCTGGGTGTATTTAACAGATGGGAGATGAGATGCTCAAGGAGATGGTTTAGAAGAGGACAGGGACAGTTGGACTCGATCTAAATGGTCTTTTCCAACGTAGTGATTCTGTGTGTTTTGTGTGAAGTTTTGCAAAACACAAACAGCCTGTTCCTTATAGAAGTTACAATTTTGCAGCTTTACCTGCATCCCCTTCCCTTCCACAATACAACCTGGCTTCCCTCAGAGACTTGCACAAGCTCTTCCAAGGAGAAGAGGTTCAGCATGACAAAGTTTGCTGCAAGTGTCACATGTATTTTGAAGTGTTTCCATCTTGTGCCGATACCCATCTATGTATTTCTGTGTAAGCATCTTCAATCCTCAACTCTGATGTGCTAAAATATGTCCTAGATGTGTTTGATGAGAGGCAGCACTCCTAGATACACTTGTTAATGACAGGCTGAGTGCCCAGACTGCTGCAGCATGTCCCAAAGGGAAGGAACAGTGTGTGTAACCTGGGGTAAACAAGGATCATCCCCGAGCACTGCCAGGACAGGGCAGCTAAGCTGCTCTTCCCAGAATCACTAGGTTGGAGAGGATCTTTAAGATCATTGAGTCCCATCTGAGTAGGTCACACTAATGTAGTAACACAGACTCTTTATTGCATTTTTTCCCACATAGGATCTTTTCAAAGAGAGACTGCATTCATTATCTTTTACTCAGCATGCTCTTTTACTAATTCCATCTGAACAATGTACATGAGAGCAGCTCCTTTTTAAAAAAAATAATCCCTACAGTCCTAATATCTTGTGTGTAGGTGACTGGGATTTACTCATCCCCAATGCCAGGGCTGCTGCAGGATGATCCCCTTTCCTCCCAGCCTTACAGGAGAGTAGTAGGCAGGGTGTAGGAAATCAGATCAGCAGCTTTGGTGTTAACTTCCTTAGGAAGGCTTTGCCCAGTATCCCAAATGATCCAGCAATGTGAGTGAAAGCTTTCAGATTCAGTCCATTTCCATTTGGGAATCATGGACCAGAGCCCAGGTACTTCATTCTAATTGGGAAAAAAACCCAGACTGAAACACTTGCCAGTTCTTAAAAGTAGAAAATAGTTTCTGTGCAACACGTGGTCTCTACAAGATCTGCATCACTTGCTCTGCTCCTACCTGGATGGTCAGTGCTACCCAGGGACCATGCAGACTTTCTGGATCTGAGCATCTGCCAAAAGCCATTTACCATTAGTTTCATGTTCCTGATGCTCTCTGCTAAGCCTGAAGGGTTCCAACAGTGACACTGATTGTGAGCTTCCTGAGGGAGATGTGGAGCATGGTGCAGGCTGAACCATGGTCTGAGTTTGTGAAGGGTTGGAGCTGGTGCTGTTCAAGGAGCTTGGGGCAGCCCTGGGTGTGTCTGGGATGCTCTTTCAGGCACAATCAGCCTCTCCCATCTTCCTAGTTAAGGATATTTTCCTTGTTCCCCACCAACTTCAGAAATAGCTTGTTTCTAACCATTTTTGTATGCCTGCCTCACCCAGGAGTTGCAGTTTGGACAGCTGATGTGGTCCTCACTGGGCTACAAGCTGAGAGGGCTCGGCTGTGAGCATCTCCTCATGCTCTGCCCAGCTGGGGGAGGATGCTGGTGGAGGTGGATGTGAGTTTGAGATCAAAAGCAGAGACTTTCC
>VXBZ01006559.1:281258-298964 GCA_013399135.1 Heliornis fulica
AGGGGTATCATCACATCAGTGACAACTCCAGCAGAGACACGATGATTCCCAGCAGTCCTTTCCAAACCCAACCTTTTATTCTTGTCCCAGCACCTCTCCAGCTTTGCTGCTGCTGTTATTAATAAGTGAAATGCTTGGGAAGCAAATTGATATTTTGGTGGAGCTGGGCTGAGAAGCCCTTCTTTATTTCCATGGTAACTACTCCCACTCATTTGGAAAACTCGTTTCCCAGACAGTGGATCTGCCGACCTCCACGTGCCAGGAGAGATGACAGGGCAGGTCAGCAGAACACCTGGAAGGAACAGTGTTGGTGCCCTGCAGATGTTCTTTATGTATTTGGAGGTAATGGCCCTGTCTGCTCCTGCTGGCACATGGTTCTGTGCAGACCCTGGAGATGCGCAGGGAGGTGGTGATGATGGAGATGGAGCCATGCTGGGAGGTGGTGCTGNTAGAATGACCTGACAGGAGGTTTGAGAGGTGAGTGATGGTCCCTTCTGCCCAGGGACAGGGGACAGGACAAGGAGAATATGGCCTCAGGCTGTGCCAGGGCAGGTTCAGATGAGATGTCAGAAGAAATTCTTCCCCCAAAGAGCTGTGGGGGTGTGGGACAGGCTGCCCAGGGAGGTGGTGGAGTCCCCAACCCTGGGTGTATTTAACAGATGGGAGATGAGATGCTCAAGGAGATGGTTTAGAAGAGGACAGGGACAGTTGGACTCGATCTAAATGGTCTTTTCCAACGTAGTGATTCTGTGTGTTTTGTGTGAAGTTTTGCAAAACACAAACAGCCTGTTCCTTATAGAAGTTACAATTTTGCAGCTTTACCTGCATCCCCTTCCCTTCCACAATACAACCTGGCTTCCCTCAGAGACTTGCACAAGCTCTTCCAAGGAGAAGAGGTTCAGCATGACAAAGTTTGCTGCAAGTGTCACATGTATTTTGAAGTGTTTCCATCTTGTGCCGATACCCATCTATGTATTTCTGTGTAAGCATCTTCAATCCTCAACTCTGATGTGCTAAAATATGTCCTAGATGTGTTTGATGAGAGGCAGCACTCCTAGATACACTTGTTAATGACAGGCTGAGTGCCCAGACTGCTGCAGCATGTCCCAAAGGGAAGGAACAGTGTGTGTAACCTGGGGTAAACAAGGATCATCCCCGAGCACTGCCAGGACAGGGCAGCTAAGCTGCTCTTCCCAGAATCACTAGGTTGGAGAGGATCTTTAAGATCATTGAGTCCCATCTGAGTAGGTCACACTAATGTAGTAACACAGACTCTTTATTGCATTTTTTCCCACATAGGATCTTTTCAAAGAGAGACTGCATTCATTATCTTTTACTCAGCATGCTCTTTTACTAATTCCATCTGAACAATGTACATGAGAGCAGCTCCTTTTTAAAAAAAATAATCCCTACAGTCCTAATATCTTGTGTGTAGGTGACTGGGATTTACTCATCCCCAATGCCAGGGCTGCTGCAGGATGATCCCCTTTCTTCCCAGCCTTACAGGAGAGTAGTAGGCAGGGTGTAGGAAATCAGATCAGCAGCTTTGGTGTTAACTTCCTTAGGAAAGGCTTTGCCCAGTATCCCAAATGATCCAGTAATGTGAGTGAAAGCTTTCAGATTCAGTCCATTTCCATTTGGGAATCATGGACCAGAGCCCAGGTACTTCATTCTAATTGGGAAAAAAAACCCAGATTGAAACACTTGCCAGTTCTTAAAAGTAGAAAATAGTTTCTGTGCAACACGTGGTCTCTACAAGATCTGCATCACTTGCTCTGCTCCTACCTGGATGGTCAGTGCTACCCAGGGACCATGCAGACTTTCTGGATCTGAGCATCTGCCAAAAGCCATTTACCATTAGTTTCATGTTCCTGATGCTCTCTGCTAAGCCTGAAGGGTTCCAACAGTGACACTGATTGTGAGCTTCCTGAGGGAGATGTGGAGCATGGTGCAGGCTGAACCATGGTCTGAGTTTGTGAAGGGTTGGAGCTGGTGCTGTTCAAGGAGCTTGGGGCAGCCCTGGGTGTGTCTGGGATGCTCTTTCAGGCACAATCAGCCTCTCCCATCTTCCTAGTTAAGGATATTTTCCTTGTTCCCCACCAACTTCAGAAATAGCTTGTTTCTAACCATTTTTGTATGCCTGCCTCACCCAGGAGTTGCAGTTTGGACAGCTGATGTGGTCCTCACTGGGCTACAAGCTGAGAGGGCTCGGCTGTGAGCATCTCCTCATGCTCTGCCCAGCTGGGGGAGGATGCTGGTGGAGGTGGATGTGAGTTTGAGATCAAAAGCAGAGACTTTCCCAGGCAGCAGCTGTGTGTAGTAGCTCCCTTTTACCTTCACCTGCTCTGGGTCCTCAAAGAACAGGGGCAAACCACAGCCTGCTCAGGGGTATCATCACATCAGTGACAACTCCAGCAGAGACACGATGATTCCCAGCAGTCCTTTCCAAACCCAACCTTTTATTCTTGTCCCAGCACCTCTCCAGCTTTGCTGCTGCTGTTATTAATAAGTGAAATGCTTGGGAAGCAAATTGATATTTTGGTGGAGCTGGGCTGAGAAGCCCTTCTTTATTTCCATGGTAACTACTCCCACTCATTTGGAAAACTCGTTTCCCAGACAGTGGATCTGCCGACCTCCACGTGCCAGGAGAGATGACAGGGCAGGTCAGCAGAACACCTGGAAGGAACAGTGTTGGTGCCCTGCAGATGTTCTTTATGTATTTGGAGGTAATGGCCCTGTCTGCTCCTGCTGGCACATGGTTCTGTGCAGACCCTGGAGATGCGCAGGGAGGTGGTGATGATGGAGATGGAGCCATGCTGGGAGGTGGTGCTGGTGGAGATGAAGCCATGCTGGGAGGTGGTGATGATGAAGATGGAGCCGTGCTGGGAGGTGGTGATGATGGAGATGG
Source organism: Heliornis fulica (assembly GCA_013399135.1). Classification (NCBI taxonomy): domain Eukaryota; kingdom Metazoa; phylum Chordata; class Aves; order Gruiformes; family Heliornithidae; genus Heliornis; species Heliornis fulica. The sequence continues at coordinate 284,167 of VXBZ01006559.1, forward strand.
AGCTGTGCTGGGAGGTGGTGATGATGGAGATGGAGCCGTGCTGGGAGGTGGTGATGATGGAGATGGAGCTGTGCTGGGAGGTGGTACTGATAGAGATGGAGCCGTGCTGGGAGGTGGTGCTGGTGGAGATGGAGCCGTGCTGGGAGGTGGTGATGATGGAGATGGAGCTGTGCTGGGAGGTGGTACTGATAGAGATGGAGCCGTGCTGGGAGGTGGTGATGACGGAGATGGAGCTGTGCTGGGAGGTGGTACTGATGGAGATGGAGCCATGCTGGGAGGTGGTGCCAACTGGCACCAGTTGCCCTTCTTTTGAGTGCCTCTGGCTGGTCTGCCTCCAACCCAGCAGCTGGGAAACCTCTGCTGCCTGAGGCTTTCACTGGCTGTTTAAGCAGAAGTGATGCAGCAGGAGAGATCATGCCCTGCAGCAGTGGGGTGCTGGGCTGCCAACACATGCAGCTCCCCTTCCTGCTGCTCTTCTTACAGGTTTGGAGAGAGGCTGCCACTGGTCAGTCCCATTCCCTCCTGCTGAAGCCTCTTAGCCAGGAGCCTCCAGCTGATGGTGGATATACCTGGGAAGGATGCCCATAATCGTGTTTTATGCCCTTCCCTCCTAAGGCTCACCAAAGCATATTAGTTTACATGAGCTTCATACACAATTTGCTGGCAAATGAAGTGCAGCCACCTCCCTGGTGGACCTGAACATGTCCAAGCTGGGAGTGAAAAATAATAAAGTTTGCAGGTGAGAGCACAGGGGAAGCTGGATGTGGAAGGGGGTCAAGATAGGGCATCTTTCTGCTGAGAGCAGCACCACTCTTCTAGCTACTGTGCTGTGCATTGGGGCACCATTGAATTAGAGGGGGGAAATAATCCCAGACTGGTCTGGGTGGGAAAGGACTCCAAAGCTCATCTGGTTCCTAACTCATGCCATGGGTATGGATACGGTCTTCTAGCCCAGGGTGCCCCAAGCCCCATCCAACCTGGCCTTGAGCCCTGCCAGGGATCCAGGGTCAGCCACAGCTCCTCTGGGCACCCTGTGCCAGGGTCTCCCCCTCCTCCCCAGGAAGGATTTCTTCCTTAATATCTAACCTAAATCTGTCCTCTTTTGGTTTAATACCTTGGGAGACCTACCAGCACTGGGTACCATGGCATCCATCCTGCTGGGTGGATCCATGCTCTTTCTGGGAAAAAAAAAATTCAGCTTACTTGGAAAAGCTGAATGAATATGGGAGATTTAGGTTTGGAGGTCTTTGATAAATGCAGGGAAAAAATAGGGTTAGTTTAATGAAGTCAAAACAGATTCTGTTTTTCAGCCAAGAAGAACAAAAAATTAGTCTTGTATCAAGTCAGACATTTCATTTGACCCGAAACGAGGTTTTTCCTTGCTTTCAATCTTAATTTACCTTTCCATTAAAGGCTTTTAAAATTCAGCTTCATCATAAATCACAATTTAATCTAGAAATAAGCAATTTAATTTCTAAAGAGACTCTCAGGAATTTCAGACCTGGTTGTCAGAAACCTTGTCACAACGGAGGCCTGTCTGTTCTCACCATTAACTCCCTCTGCAACACAGCCCGTGGGCTTTTCACCCTTTCTTGCATTCACAGCTCTGTCTGTAGCCATGACACTAGTGCCAGAGAGGTTTGGTCCTGGATCTGAGTGTGATCCTGGGACCAGGGAGCATTCAGGTTCAAGGTTCTCCTCCCTGCTCCTTGGGGATCCTTGCCTGCCCACAACAGATCAGAGCCCAGCTGTAGTGCACGTACCAACACGATGCTTTAACCATGTGATGCTTGTAATAACGTGTAGATGGAAATTTTCTGCTTTTCATAGCAAGAAAGGTGGGAGTCATAATGCTGTGACAGAGACTGGTGACTTCTCTTTTAGGAGAGCCCTAAACTTTAATGTTCAGGTGGTCTGTTTTCCTAAAGAAGAATGGAACTGACTTCCAGTGTCAGTCAATGATGGGTGTGAGGAATAATTCATTAAGTGCTTCTGTGTGTGTACCTGTGCAATGTCACCTTTGCAGCAAGTGAAAACTTGCTATCTATGTGCTGGGGGAGCAGTAACCTGTCCTGGGATGCTTTGTTCAGTATCTCCAGCTCTTCCACAGGAACCTTTAAATAAATAGTTTTGATTAAGTAAGATTTAAATCAGAAGGGTTCAGATAGGAGTGTTATCTTCCCTTCTCCCCTTCAAGCTGCAATCTCTGCTTGTGCTCCAGGGCATCAGCCTGCTGGGAACACTGTGCCTGTATCTATGGTGCTCCACCGAGCCACCATGGGCAGGGGACACTCACTGAAAGACACAGGACAGGCTTTTGACATTTGATCTGCACACTGGGCTTTCTGTTTTCATGAGGAAAATATGTCTATTGTAATTTCCTGCCGGGGGTAAACTGTGCTTGTCAGATCTCATTAGGACAAAGACCATTCTTGGGAGCTGGATTTGGTGTAGCTGTGCCACCCAAGAGGAAGCTCACAGCCCTTGCTGAGCATTGTCACTTGTACTGCTATTTCTAGGTTGTACCCAACAAATCTCTCCTCATTCATAAAAAGCAAAGCAGTTGGTCCTACAGGCAGGAACCCCAGCTCTACAACGGTGTTACTTTGCCTCATAATGTTCTCAGCCAAGGTCAGGTCTGCAGCTAGTTTGTAGCTCAACAGCTTGAAAGCTCTTCAGGAGTGCAGCAAGGACTCCAGCACCCACATGTGGGGCAAGTACCTGGACAGTGATGTGCTAGTTGACATGGCAGTGGTGTGAGAACCTCAAGGGCAGTAGCAACAGGCTCGGTGGAGAGTTGTGATGAGAAAGTGTACAACCCCTTTTAAAAGCTGCTCCAGGTGTACTCATGCACAGGTTCTCTGCAATCTGCTCCAAGCTGCTGCTGAAGTGAGCTCTGCTGCAGTGCTCATCGGGCACCGACCCCTCTCCCTGCAGCAGTCCCTGCCTTCGGGTCACCGTCCGCGTGTGACTCTGCTGTCTCGGGTCATACTGGGACTTTGGCTGAAGTAATGTGAAAGCAGAGGGAAAGCTGTAATTAGAATTTACAAGATACTTTTCCCTGCATCAGGGAGGGAGGAGAAGGAGTTTCCAATTGTTTGTGTTGTTACCTGTCTCTTCTCCACGCACCCCCCCGCCCTGTTCCTAAAGCTGCTGCTGGGAATCAGAGCAGAGGAGCAGTGGGTAATGGCAGCTATAGGGCATTGTTAAAAAAAAAGGCTATATACATAGAAAAAAACATTCCCTGTGAAGTTATTGTAGCTAACAGAGCTGGTGAGATCCTGGAAAACAGATCTCTGAATGTCTCATGAAGGCTCATGGCACAGGAACTGGTGTTTCAAGTGTAATCCAGCCTGGTCCACAGCAGTGTGGAAGCCTGTTTCTTAAATTGCCCAGAAAAAGTGGTTTTAAAGTGGAATCATAAAATGTGTTAACTTTTGAAGGTCCCTTCCTACCTATCTAGTCCACCCCCATGCAGTGAGCAGGGACATGTTCACTAGAGCAGGTTGCTCAGAGCCCCATCAAGCCTGACCTTGAATGTCTCCAGGCATGGGGCCTCCACCACCTCTCTGGGCAACCTGTGCCAGTGATCCACCACCCTCATATTGGACCCTTCTCCTCCTGCTCCAGTAAACTGGACCCCTCCCCTGCTCCCTGCAGTACTGTGAGGATCCCTACAACAATCTTCTCTGATGGCATCTTCTCTGAGACTGCTCCTGTCTGGTTAGTCCAGGATTAACTTGCATTTGTCAGCCTGGTATCATCTTTCCGGGTTTGCTCCATTAATTGTCATAATTAATGCTTATTTTATTCAAAGTGTCAAATTGCTTCACTATGAAGCAAAAGAGAAGCACTTCACTCTGGCAAACACGACAGTGTATTTAATTGGTATTGAGTCGCAGCCGCCGCTAATGGATGTTAAAACTACAATAATCAAGAGGAAATCAGCTTACTGTGACATGGAGATAAAATCTTCTGACATAGCATTATCTGGTGACCCTCCCTGATGTATCGTACCACAGCGACTCTCTGTACCATGCAGTAATGCAAATCAATAATTCCCAAGAAAAATAACCACAAAACAATAATAATAATTTGGAAAAAAAATATTCTCAGGAGCTCTTCTGATTTCAGTTGTCAAAAGACATTTTATTTCTTATCTTGCCAACACCATCTTGGGTCAACGCAGCAGAAGTTGTTCCTTAGCTGTTCCTCCTTTCATACTTCATATTAGATCTTCTCCCCAACACACTTGGCACTGCAGTTACTTGATGGGCTCCATAATCTTCATTATCTCTGGCCAAGCCCGTCTGGGTGAGCCTTGCTGAGGGGAATGTGGGTGTAGAAAGGGCTGGCTGCTCCTGGGAGTGCCAACCTCCAGCACACTGGGCACAGCCTGGGGCAAAGCTTGGAGGAAGCCAAGGCAGATGAATTTTTAGGCCTGTTTTCAGCCATTGGTTAACTTGGCCAATGCCAGGCTGGGTTTGTTCTAGTGGTAGAAGCAGAAATGAAGAAGAAAATCCTCTTGTTGCTCATGTACCAGGGTGTCCTGGAGGTCTCTTTTCTGAGCCTGGAATTATTCTCCCAAGTTTAATGCTTTTAATTGTGTATTTTGTTAACCTGAAGGAGGAAAAAAATATTTTAATGCTGATTTTAATCCACTGCCTTTGCTTTCCTGGCTGATCAGAGGGCAGCAACTCCTGGAAAAGTCCTGGAAATCATCTGCTATAAAGCAAACCCCTTTTTACCCTCAATGTGAATTTGTGCAGGCAGATGACTTAGCCAAATGCTTTCAGGCAGAGCATTAGAGGGTGCTGACCCACAAAAGTGGCCAAGGTGGGTGCAGGTGAGCATCCAGCTCGATGTACAAAGCCAGGGTGCCCTGGGAATGAGCTTTACCAGCCAGCTCCTTCCTTCTTGTTGCCCAACCTCCTTCGGGTTTTTATTCCAACCCTTTGTAGTTGGCTAACACCCACCCCACAGTTATGCTTTATGAACCCTTCTGGTTCTTCTCCAAAGTCATAAACCTCTTGTGTTTTCTGACTGGGGAGAAACCTGGTAAGTGAATCACCCCTTGGTGCACCAGCCACATCCTCTCGACCGGCACCGTCGTTTTTCCACGATACCCTTTGCCACGCTTCGGCTCACGCTCGAATACCTTGCTGAATATGATGGACTCAAACATGTGCTAAGTGCTCTGCTGAACTGGGTCTTTCTCCTGATTTATGCCAGGGTAGATTAAAATAGAATCAGCCCCTTAAGTGGTCCGTGCCTCTTGTTGTCAGTGCGCTGAGACACTGCGTCTGCGCTTGTGTTTTAATTAAAGGTTCCACCTATTTACATGGAGTCAATCAATCTCAGCACAGAAATGTCTTTGCAGTTGATTAGCACCATGCTGCAGACAAATGGCATTAAGCACAAATGGCTTTTTGGAGAAGTAATTTATCCACGTGGAAATGAAAAATACAATTATTTTAACTGATGCTGTCATGTAATCAGTCATGCCCAGCTTGGCACTGGGCACTGTGGGAGAATGAGGGCTGCTCTGGCTCTGAGTCGTGATGCTACTGTTCACAGGGGTGTTATGAGTACCCAAAAAGCCCCCACCACCTCCCCAGGACCACTCAGCTCTGCCAAGGCCAGGCAGGCTTCCTGAGCCAGGGCTGCTGTTTGGAGCTGGGCTGGAGCCCCTGCAATGGCATTAATTAGACCATACATGAAGCAGAAATGAGCAGAACATGGCTTTGCTGATAGATTTTTAGCAGGCTCAAGGCTAATGGGTGTTTTAATGGGAAAACTCAGCATTCCAGCGTGTTGGAACAGCAATAAGGAAGTCTATGGGGCATCATTAATATACTCCTGGTGATTAAAATCACTCTTCCCTCAGACCCGCATCTCTCAACACACTCAAGACATTTATTAGTGGTCCATTATATGCCCACTTCTATCTTACTGCTTAATTTGAACACTAATTAACATCATCATGCCTTCTAAAACACAAATGGCACTTGGTAGTATTTCATTAACTCCAGGCTCTGTGTGCAGGCAGCAAGAGCTGAGCTTCACCCAAAAAACCCTCCCGTGGGCTCGCGGGGCTGGTGATGGGAGAGTTTCACCTCCACATCCCATCTCCTGTGTCTCCTGGTTATGGGGGAAGCTGGTGGGAAGCAAAGCAATGACTTCATTTCCCAAAATGCTGGGGCAGTAGCCAGCAGCACTGCTTAGACATCTAAACACTTGCTTAATTATCTCACTGAACTGGGGCCCAGGGCTTGGGTTTGCTGCTGCTACGGACTCCGTTTGCTCTCGCCGGCTCGCCCGAAGCAGGGGGACAGCAGAGCTAGCCCAGGATGGAAAGACTTACTGGTTCCAGCTCTCCCCCCTGGCATTATGCTGCCTTCTCAGGAAGGATAGAGTTCAATCAGCCTTTGAAAGTCACCAAGGGTTTTTTTTCCCCCCTAAATGTCTTAAGATATATCTCCTCTGCTGCAGCCGAAGCTCTACCTCCTTCCCAGCAGCAGGGAAAAGGAAGAGCATCCCTTTCTGAAGCAGCCTTTTATGGATCTGAGGGCTTTTACCTCCTCTTCCCTGAGGATCTTCCTCTCTCTAAGCTGAATAATGCTCATTCCCTCTGCACATCCCCACAGTGAACCCTGTGCTCCCTCTCGCCGTCTCCGCTCCTTCTGCTCCCTCCTGTCCTGTCCACTGCAGTCTGGTCCTTACTGGTCTCATCCCTGTCAGTAGCTCCTATTGGGGCACTGGCTTTCCTGCCTCCTGTTATAACTCCCAATTTCTCTTCTGCAGGCCTGCTGCCCAAGCACTCACTTTGCATGTTGTATTTTTACAGCTAATTGTTCTCAGTTAAGTGCCATCGCTCCCCTTACTGCTGGACTGCTGCCTGCTTTTTTTATTAATACTGCTGCTCCACTTCTCCTACAGAACTCTTCTTAGTGACCCTCTGAGCCTCTCTCTAGTCCAACAACCTCTACTATTACTCTTTCTTTTGAAACAGCAATATAGAAGACCCCCATTTTGATACTCCCAAAAGTTTGGATATTGGATATGAGCAAAAGCATTAGAGGGGAAAACCCTCTGATGGGGAAGGAATTCTCTGCTCCCTCATACATCCAGCCTTGGAAGGGGTTTGGCTTCTTGGAAATGCACTTGTTGCCACCTCCTTGGCACTGCTCTAACTGAGAGACCAGGGGCGGGGGGGCTGTGTGAGCAGGGGTCTCTCTATGCCCCAGTGGAGAGAGAAGCTTTGCAGAAAGCTGAAATGACAGCACAACAGGGAGAAAGTCAGTCCTCCCAGCATTAATACTTAAAGAGAACCTGAATTGAAATCAGCTTAGCGAGGAAGCTGGTAGGCAAAGGTTGGGGATGTTGTTTTCCCCTTTGGGATTGCTCTTCTTTGGCCTTTTGGCTCTGACTGAGTGTAGTATTAGTTTAATATCTGATATATCCTCTGTCAGGAGACTGACAGTGCTTTAGCAAGGGATTTGATGCTGTATATATTTCTTCTGCTGCCAGCTTGTTATGATCCTGCCCTGTCACGATCTGGGTTTCAGCCTTCACAGCTGATGTATAGACTGGCGTGACGGAGCGGCAACAAAATTAAGTCCAATTTCTCAGCAAAGATAAGCAACAACCTGAGCGGGGAAGTGAGCTGAGGCTCAGCAGAGAGCTTCTCCTGGAGCAGTGAAGATAGACAGGGTGTTGGTATGAATAAAAACTGGGTGCCAGGGAGAGGCTGTCAGTGACATTACTACCTGTCACATGTGTGTAAAGTCATCAAACAGCGGGTGGGCGGCCGTGACAGCCCTGGGAAAGACATCTCTATTAGCGTGCTCAGCGCTGGTACGAGGCTGCAGCACGTTGAGGGCAGGCAGGCTGTTCCACTTAAGGTGGAAAATGATATATTCAGCAGTTGGAGTAATTTGATTTGGCTGAGGTTCGTGGCGTTTTGGAATCTGGTGTGAATCTTCCTACTATTGGATACTGCCCCAGATTCCCGGTGCTGCAGCATATTGCATCTCCCTTTCGGGATGCTTGGAGTGAATGAGCTTCTGAGCCTGATGGTACGGATTTTGTACCCAGATGGGCAACTTCTCTCATCTTCTGTTATAAACTGGATTTCAAGATTTCAGGAAAATATAGTAAGAATGGTATTCCTGCACCATCTGACATCTAAAAGCAGTCGGTGATTACATCTAGCAGTCTTTTTCTGTCCCAAAAGTCTTCTGCCCATCTCAGATTAGAGCTGCTTTCTACTAGTAGCCTTGGCCAACATCAGTTTTGTGCTGGAGATGTTTGCAGGAGTGTGATTTTTTTGTGCCCAGAGGGTTATTGATGTGCAGCTCCTAGTGCAGGGAGGTCTGGATGTGTCAGAGTACACCAGCTCCCTCGCAGCTTGCTCACCAGGGACTGAGCCCAGGACCTGAACAGACACAGTCTAAAGAGGCAAAGGTGTAGCTGAGCCTGTCCCAGTCACCAGACACACTCAGAGGTAGAGGAGTGCTGGAGGGGAGGAAGGAGAGCTGTGCATACCAGCTTAAAACACATTCCCCGGGCAGCTGGATGCTGTTGAGCTGCAGCCACTTTGTTAAATTGCTTCTCCTCCCTGCTAAACCCGGGATTGACGGTTTGCACAAGCTTAATGGTTCGTGTAAGCGCCGTGCTTTGCGCAGGGCTGCGGTGGGGGAGAGCTCGGAGGCGGCGGCGAGGTTGGTTGCAGAGAGAGGCTGTCCTCTCCTGGAGCTGCTCGGGAACGTCTCGGCCTTGGTGGACACCCCGAGGTGTAGTGGGGTGACCATGACCGTGCAGCCAAACCTGCCCCAGGCAGAGAGCAGGGTGGGCACGTTGCCTGCACTCAGGAGCCTGCCTGCACCATCAGGGATGCTCTCAGATTTTCTGCCAACTTTTAATTGCGTGAATTTAATTGTAGGGATTTTCTGGAGGTAGCAAGGGGCTGTGAGCATCTCCCCTGCAGCCTGGGGAAGTGGATTCCCCCTCGCAGCTGAAGGGGTTGCAGCACCCAGGGGAGCTCTGTGCAGGGAGAGCAGCAGCGCTGTCACCTGGCAGGAGGTGTTGTGTCACCTGGCAGGAGATGTGTGGCCTCAGGCTGAACTGGTTGGAAAATGATCCTCTTCTCTCTGGGATTAGTGTATTTTTCTATGCTGCAGAACAGTTTCAGCGGGGGACTGGCAGCTCTGCTTTTCCTGATGAGCTCTGTCCTGATGGTTAGGAGCCTGCAGGAGAGCTAGGATCCATCAGAGGACCAACAGTTCACCCACTGATGGTGGGACCTGCCACCAGTGCTCTGGTCATGCTGCTGTAACCATCTTCCTATGAACTGTGCTTTTGTCAGGTTTGCAAGCTTTTTAAAATCAGGACAGCTCTCCTGGGCTGAGGATGGTTGGAAGAGAGGTGAGGTGCTGGTGGGTCTCCAAGGCAGCACCCTGGGAAAGCCCTGCTCCCTCCCTTCCCTCCTGACTGTACCCTCAGGTGGAAGCAGGCCTGGTAAGGGGTCTGGAGAGCTGTGCCTAGCTCGTAGCAGTAGTTACTGCTGTGTCACTAGACCCAAAGGTGGGATTTAGGCAGTTTCAGTAATCCCTTGGCTATTTGACCAATTCACAAACTGTTGCTGCCATTAGGCCCCGTGGCTTGACGTTGAGCTTGCAGTTTGGGGTCTGAAGTGGCTTAATTCCTCCCCATTCCCTGTGGTGTTTTGCTCTGCTACCACTTGACCCCCGTTTCCCTGCAGTAATAAGGTCAGCACAGGGAGCAGCACTGCCTCCCTCCCGCCAGCCCTCCCGCCTCGGCCTCCCCAGGGCTTTCGCTGCTTATTCCTGCCATTTCCCCACTTTGCACTGTTTAAAAACAAGCGAGCAAGAGCTCCCTGGAGCCAACAGCTCATTTGCTGGCAAGGGCTGCCTGTTAATCAATTAAAGCTCCGTGAATGTGTTTGCAGCAGGGTGGATGATTAAGATGCTTTCTGTCTCTAATGCGTGCCTGCGGGAGGCTCTCCTGCCTGTGAAGGACAGGTGTGTTGGCCTGGAGCTCCCACAGTTCTGCCTTCTGAGGTATCAAATACCTGTCTTGGTATAAAGAAGGCAGTGGTTAAGGATGGTGAGGGGAGGGGTTTAGCAAATTAGGGGTATTACTTGAGTACTCTTTCCAGGGCAGGGTCTTGCAGGTCTGCTCTGGAGTGGCTCTGGGGGAGCATCTCCCCGGAGATGGTCATGGGGTCCTCATCGAGTCATGGGGGCAGCAGTGGAAACAGGCTGATGTGGAGGATGTCCAGGAAAATCAATAGAAAGGGTGTTGATGAGGGCAGCACTGAAACAGCATCAAAAACGTGTTTGTACCCAGGCAAAAATTCACCAGTGTCAATGAACTGGGGTTCCTGTTTGTGAACCCCTCTGGTGCTCAGCTGTCAAGGCAAAGCTCAGCTGTAGGAACCTGCCAGCCCTTTCAAACACTGCTTCTGTTTCCACACTGCTCTCCACTTCTGGGCATGAATTGGATCCATTTCAGAGCCCTAAGCAGGAGAATCAGTGACACACAACACTCCAGTCCTCGACCAACGAAAGGGTGCTGAGACTGGTGAGCTGTACACTGTGCCTTTGTCAGGTCTGAGTGTCACCTCGGGGATCACAATGGATTAATGAAAAATGGTGAGGGTGACAGATCACTGGAACAGGCTGCCCAGAGAGGTTGTGGAGTCTCCTCTGGAGACACTCAAGATCAATCTGGACACGTTCCTGTGTGATCTACTCTAGATGATCCTGCTCAGGCAGAGGGGTTGGACAAGATGATCTTTTGAGGTCTCTTCCAGCTCCTGACATTCTGTGATTCTGTGATTTGCCAAGCTGTGATTTAATAGAAAGGCTGTTAGCATTGTGAGGGGCTGATGGGTTCAGGTCTAGTATTTGGTTAGGATTGGGACAAGAGCAAGATCCAAATCTGTCCCCTGCCCGGGGAGGATCTTGCGGTGTGGTGCTCTGGGTATAGAGTTATTTTGTAGGTGGATACACTGGGGTAGAAGGAAAATGGTTGGAAAAGCAGCTAAATGTGGGAGATGGAAACTGAGGCATCCCCACAGCTGGGAGCTGTTTGGTGCAAACCCCAGTGTGAGTGTGGGGACATGAGCAGCCCCCAGGAGAAGAGGGGTTGGGGGGCAGATCCGGGTGCCTCAGCTGCACTCAGAGCAGGGGCACAGCGCAGCTCCCAGCCATGAGAGCCCTGTACCGGGCTCTGCAGGGGGCACATCGCACCCTGCTCCCTGGCAGGGCCCGAGGTGAAGCACACAGTTGCTTCTGAAGTTGTAAGAAAGTAAATACCCTCTGGTCCGCCCGCACACTGTGAATACTCGAGAATTCAGAAAGCACCTCCGGAGAGGATTTTTAAAAAAAGCAAGATGCATCAAGCCAATTAGTGATTAAAAATATTAAAATATATATATACAGCATTTCAATAACGAGGTGTCACGCCATCAGTGCATAGAATAAGCTCCCTGTGCGGTGGCCAGCGCAGAGCCCTGCCTTAGAGCTGCCACCAGAGAGCATCCTTGGATACATTTTCTGTGCAACCAGCACTGAGCTGGGAAGTAACCCATCTTTCAGCAGCCTGTCTCTTTTTAAGTGCTTCCCAGGCAGTTAAAGATACAGTAATTGAAACTTGTCTATCAATCATGTTAGCAGACAAAACAACATTGTTTCTCTTCTCCTTTTCTCCAAAGTACTATAGCTTGATCGGCTTAACAACGCGAACAAAGACGCTAAGTCAAAAATCCCACTTCAATGTTTTCAGGTATAAAAGCACATCATCTTTGGGGAGGGAAGGTGTGAAATTCATTGTTTAGAAGCATTCTAGAGGAATACTCAAAAGGCAAAAAGAACACTGAGAATACAATATGTGTGCACAAAATATCTTTGGGATGATGACAGAAAGGCTGCCAAGGCACAGCATAATGTCAGCGCTTCTGTAGCCCCCTCCGCCGACGCATCCGATGCTTGTGTCCAATGGGACAGGTCAGGGATCTGGCTCAGGCTCCTTCTTGTGCTTTCTTGGAGTATAAAAGCCCCCTAAAACTAGGTTTGCACTTTGCAAGTCCCCTGTGGATGACAGGACAGGAGGGCAGGGATGGTCTGTGGCTCAGAAGTGCTGAGTAAAGGATTTTTGTTTAGTTTCCTGAGAGTATTTTCCTTTTTGCCATCCAGGCGTTCCCAGAGGAGCAGCAGCAGTCCTGGAGCTCCTCCACAGTTCTCCATGTGCACTCTGCAGTGCACCTGCAAATAAACAACCACAAGATGCTCCAGAAATCCTTGGCTGGGCCGTGGCAGGTGTCCGTGTAGGTGGATAACACCATGGGCAGCACAGCCCCAGAGGGCTGGGGCAGAGACAACTCATGAGCTGCCCCTGCCAGATGTGAACATCTTCGCTTCACAGCAAACACCTTCCCACATTTCTCCCTCTTGCACCCAGGGCTTTGCTATTGGGAGCATTTAATTTGTTTCAGTCAAGAAAAAAAGTGCAGATTTGTTGGCTGCAGGTCTGAAACGTGGCAGCTCCTTTGGACAAATGGGGATGTGTTGCCCTAAGAGGACCACTCAGCAAAGGGTTGACTGAGCTTCGTGCTTTTCCAAGCAGAGCTCTTGTTTAGCTTGTTTTCACAGTGGTGTAGCATCAGGTTTGTATTTTCCTGTATATGTTTACACCAACTGATTTAGCAGGGGCTGCTGGAACAGGGCTGAGATTGCCCCGTGGAAGAGAAGACAAATCTCTCTATACAAACAGTTTCCCTTTCTCAGGCAGTTGGGGAAAAGGGAAATAAATAAGCAGTGAGAGACACCGGCACTTCTATAACCGCTTGAGCAACAGGAGGAGCAGCAAGCTGTGAGTCAGAGCAGCGCTGCCGCTTCCTGCGCTGCTTGTAACGCTCCCAATTGCAAACATCAACCAGTGGGTTTAGGGGGATTTAAAATTAGCTGTCTGTTACTTGCTGTAGTTTTCCCTCTCTCTGCAATCTGCTGAGGATACCACAGCCATTGCAGCTCGCAGACACTGTCCCCAAGATGACTTGTGCTTTTAGCGCTGGCTGATTACAGTTCTGGTAGTTTAAACATGAGTGTTAAATAAAGCATGGTCACTACCTCGTGCCTATGATGCTTGTCACCTCCTCCAGGTGTTGTTCAAGGGCATGTGCTGAAGGACCTGATCTAGAGATGGACTAGGCAGGGTTAGGCTGGGGTTGGACTTGATGATCTGAAAGGTCTCTTCCAACCCAAGTGATTCCGTGATTCATTTTGGACCCTGTAGAATACCAAGTGGGTTGGGAGGGGGTCTTTGAGCTGCCTGGTGTGGTCCAAGCTATGAAAACATTACAGTTAGGCTAAAAGCAGTATTTTCCTTCAGATAAAGTCTCTGAACTGTTAGGACACAGGTGCAGACAGGCCAAGCATGTTTCCAGAACTTCTCATCACGTGTGTTCAGACGGGCAAAAAGATTCAACCTGTGGTTGCTGTACTTTGGGGTTTTTTTTGTCCCCCTTAGGGAATTTTTCCCTCTCAGATGATTTTCCGAGTTAATTCCAATTCTGCTGCAAGAAACTCATAAAGCTGTTACTGCTCAGTCACTCTCAGTCTCCTTGTTAATATAATACGAGGATAAGCAAAGTTCACAGAAACTGCCTACACTGGAGAAGGCATTTCTGAACGCTGCAGGTTTTTTTTTCAAAGCTTCTTTGTTCAGAAAGAGGGAAAACAACCTGTAAAAACTTCATCCTGACAAAGAGAGCTGCAGATTTAAGGCTATTGAAGAGAGTCATCTCCCCAGATGTAGGTTGGCATGTGGGTTCACAATCGCAAATATGACTTATGATTCATCCCAGCACACTGGGGATGGGGGGAAGAGAGTCTATATTAGGACAAATGCTGAATGACGAGGGACAGCTCACAACTAGAAGAACATGGAGAATGAGGTCATATGAGACAAAATGCTGCAGTATTGCCAGGCACATGCTTGCTTATTGAAAGAGAAGAAATTTCAAGTGATTTTCATTAGGGGTGATATTCATTTGCCATCAGACAGGCACCTTTGAGTTTGTTTGGGGATCAGAGCAGCATCCTAGAAGCATATCAGGTGCTGCTCCTGCTGCTTCTGCAGCCTTGGGTGCCTTCAGAGGCACTGTGCAAGCAATGCTGGAAACTGGTCCTGCCCAAGAGGCATCTTGTGCCAAGCACACAGTATTTTTCAGAAAACAAGTGAACAGTTACAAGGCTCCTTAAAAACAGATTAGGATGTAAATGTAAACCCTTGTGATTCAAGCTGTACAACATCCTCTAATTATCTGGGGCGTAGGAAGAGTGTTCTCTGATATTCTCTTTTTGCTCTAACTTTAATCTGGAAGACTGCTGCCTCACACTGGAACGCTGCTTTAGGGCTAAGGTACAGGGTGTGGAGAGCTTGAGCATTTTGGCATTTCCAGGGGTACAGCACTGCGTGCTTATGATCAGCAAAGATGGCTCTGGGCTGCCCTCTGCCTCTTGTTTTAACTTACAGTTGGAAGGCATTTCCCCCCCTCCTCCCACCTTTGAATCTCACAAAAGATAAAAACCAGAAGGTCACCTTTTTTTTGATGGTCTGTCTTCAGAGGACCATCTTGATGTGTCAGCTGCAAGAGGTGTCAGCCAGCTGGGACTTGTGTCACCTACAGGTGACACCAAATTGGGTGGGAGTGTGGATATGCTGGAGGGTAGGAAGGCCCTGCACAGGGATCTGGACAGGCTGGATGGTTG
>VXBZ01006559.1:308415-337012 GCA_013399135.1 Heliornis fulica
TTCTTGCAGGGGGTTGGACTGGATGACCTCTAAGAGACGCTTCTAACCCTGATCATTCTATGATTCTATGAAAGCAAAGGTTTAAGAAGCTCACTTAAAACTGGTGCAACAATATGGCAGCGTGCAGGGCTGCTGGAGAGGTCCAGCATCAGCAAACCTGTGCAAGTGTGATGGGCTCTTCTCCAATGCCTGAAGGTACCTTTGTTGGAAGGGTGAAGTGAGGCTGGCAGGGGAAGGGCAGGCTTTTCCATAAACACATCCCAAGGCTCGCAGTGCTGACGAATGCACATGTGTCTGGAGAGCCAAATTCATCTCTGTGTGTAAAGGCTGCGTCTAACTCATCAAATTAGAGTTTGTGAGACGCATCAACCCAGTGCTGGCTCTCTCCAAGGGACTGGATTTCCTTTAAACAGCTTTCACGTGGTGTGGAAACTGGAACCAGGCGCGTGAGTGATGCTCACAGCCGGGCAGCAGCGGAGCAGCAGCAGTGAGGGTGACTCAGTAACAGTCCTTGTCATCCTGGGTGAGCACCAGTGAGAG
Organism: Heliornis fulica; assembly: GCA_013399135.1. Classification (NCBI taxonomy): domain Eukaryota; kingdom Metazoa; phylum Chordata; class Aves; order Gruiformes; family Heliornithidae; genus Heliornis; species Heliornis fulica. Next base: position 308,956 of record VXBZ01006559.1, read on the forward strand.
GCCAGACAGCCAAAGGGGAGCTGAGGTAACAGCTCTTGGAGAGTGGTGAGGAAGCAGCTGGGGCTGGCAGAGGGGGCTGTGTGCCCCCCAGGCTGGGGCCAGGGGAAAGGATCTCCTGGGCGTTCCCACTGTTGTGCTGCTGAAGGCTGTTTTCTCCTGCAAGCGGGAGGAGGAGGAGCTGTTTGGAGGAAAGACTTTTATTCTTTGCTAATTCATCCTCTGAGGCTTGTGGAGCAGAGCTGAAAGTCCCTGTCTGAGGGCTCTTCTGGAGTCCTGGGGTGGGAAATGTCTCTTCCCTGCTGCTTGCTCTGTCTCCCATCCAACCCATCAGGATCACCTCAGAGGGTGTTTTCACCAAATGATGTGGGGAGTTGGGACCTGCTGAGCTGGCCAGAGCCACCTTCTGAGGTTTAGGAGAAGTTGACATTGTTTAGCTCCAGCCAGAAACTAAGGCCCACATGCTGCCCACTCACTCCCCCATGGTGGGATGCGGGAGTCACAAGGGTAAAAGTGAGAGAACTCGTGGGTTGAGGCAAAGACAGTTCAATCAGCAGAGCAAAAGCTGCTCACACAAGCGAAGCAAACCCAGGAATCCCTTCCCCAGGTCCTGTGGCAGCAGGTGTTCAGCTGTCCCCAGGACAGCAGGGCTCTGTCATGCGAAGAGAAATGTCCCCTCAATGCTTCCTCCCCCAGCTTTGTGTGCTGAGCATGATGTCACACGGCGTGGAACATCCCTTTGGTCACTGGGGTCAGCTGTCCCAGCTGTGTCCCCCCAACTCCTCGTGCACCCCCAGACTCACTGGTGGGTGATGAGGAGCAGAAGAGCCCTTGGCTCTGTGCAAGCCCTGCTCAGCAATAACGAAACATCCCGGTGATATCCACACTGCTCCCAGTACAAACCCCAATCACAGCCCACACCAGCTACTGGGGAGAACATTAACTCTGTCCCAGACAAGCCCAGAAACCAACACAGAAATGCAGCTGTGTCTAGAATGCAGTAAAGGTGGACTGGGAAACAAACACCTTGAATTTGGTCTATTCAATAAGCATTTGTATCATGAAGGAAATATAGTTCCTACTGAAGATGGTGCCAGGTGCCTCTTTTGGTACAGTTGAGTCAATGTCTCCCTTGTTGTGCCTGTGAGCAAATGCATTATTCAGTCTCTTGGCATCTATTTTATCCTCTTGTTGTGGTTAGCTGCAAGATCAGTGGACTTGGCTTTGTTGGCTACCCTTCAATTATGTTGTAAAAATATATAATCAAGGAGAACACAGACCCAACCCAAATGCAATCTTCTGAGGAGGGTTGGTGCTTGGGAAGTTTCCTCCATCTATCAGAGTTGGTTTTGAGGCTTGCTGAAACTTTTGGGGTGACCTGCTGATTTCAGTGTCTGCTCAAATATTGACAACCAAGTAAAAAAATTGTAGGCATAAAACCTCCTGATCACCCACATATTTCTGTCTGGCACATCTCTTGTCCAGCTATGAGAAGCCCAATGAGAAAATCTGGTTTTGTTTGAAGGAGAGTCTACGTTGCATGAAGGACTTACCTCTGATCCTGCCCATTGAGCATCACCCAAGACAAAAACCCTCCTGCAGCCATCCAAATCAATCTAATTGTAAGCAACATAAAATGGTGCTTTAAATAAATCTCATTTGCATACTGAGAAAAACTTCTCAGCTTACTGAATATGGAAATTACCAGTGGAAAATTATTTATCGCCTCGGTATCAAAATATCAGAGGTTGGCTGGTGCCTTTGGGAAAATCAATTGTGATACAGCAATATTTCTCACTTCCCCATATATAATGTGATCTGCCAAATTTAATCCAGTTTTGCATTTGATGGTCCCCCATAGGATGAAAAGGTGAAGCTAATGTCATATAAACAATGCCAAGCATCATCCCCCATGAAATTTTATGTGACAGTTGAAAGGTGCCGAATTATCCCAAAATAGGCTGGGGATTTCACAGTTCATGCAACCTGGCAGTTTACAACAATGCAAATATTTTGCTGCTCACTTCACTTCTGTTCTCTCTTTTTAATTGCAAATTCAGTACTGCTATTTCAACCTAGCAGGTGAGAGAATGGAGGGTTTTCATGCCGTGCACTACCCTTGGTAATGAAATGCTGCAGTGTGAGAACGTGGAGGCAGAAACAAGTGTTTGCTAAGGCCAAATCCTTCCTTCACTCACTGTTGATCAACCAGAAGTCTCATCTGCTGCCATTATAGGGGTAATTTTCTCTAAATGCAGCCAAAATGAGAGATTTGTCCAAGGACATATCATGAGCAAAATTGCAGGGTCTCTTACCATGGAAAAATTAGTCTGCTTTTCTCCCTTCCCCTGCCTCCCCAGCTCCTGAGATGCTGGCTGCATTACGTGGGCATATCATCACTAAGGGAACTCCTTGTTTTTCTTGGTATTATCTGCAAAAGGAGTCTGATGTATATGTAGGATGTTAAAAATGTGTACATTTATTGAAAATTGCTTGAGTAAGATGAAGTACTGTTGAGAGCATTTGAGTACAGCCTACGGAGCGCTGCTAGCTGACAGGCCAAGGAAAGGACTAGATGTGTTTTTCTGCTTCCTCCAGTTTCTCCTGGGCAGTATTACTAAACCCCACTTTGACATTTGGGATCTGGTTATTTTATTATGCAAAATCCATTTGTGGCTATCTCTGTGCTGGGCCTGCAAAGTTAATTTCAGTGAAGGTGCAGGAAGATGAAATGGAAAGATGCTCATTACAGGATGATTGTGACCACTGGGCTTTTTTCATTCCTTAAACCAGACCTGCATCAGGGATCAGTGTTGTCTGTCAGCCTGTGCCTGTCAGGTGCTGCATCTCTGCAGCACTGAGGGCATGTTCTAGTAGACTGAAGAGCTTCAAATTTGCTTGTAATGAGGCTAATTATTAAATAAACACTACGTTGGTCTCCATCACATGTGTTGTGGGACCTGGAGACAGGAGGATTAGGACTCAGCACAACATTCCCAAAGATCTCATTATGTTTAGAGTGAATTGGAGTGGACACTGCATGAATGTGGGACAAAAGGTTTATTTCAGCTGGTATCCAATGCTTATAAATTATCCCCTAGTGCATTTGTATAAGGAAAGATGGACATTTTCTTAAGATCTCAGTTACCTTATTATGGGCTTGAGGGGTAGAGAGCCTTCCACTGAGCTGCTTCCCAGCCAAGGCAGGAGTATGGGGTGCATGGTGTGGGGTGCAAAAGGAGTGCAAAGGTAAATCTTTGCTACAGACATGAGTAATGTCTGTAACGAGTAATGATGTTAATGTAAGCAGCTGTAAAGAGGGGGGTGAATCTGGTGAGCTTCTAATCTGTGATGTGCTAGAGGCCAGTTCTTCGCTGCCAGATTACTGGCATTTAACTTGGGAGTTGCCAGCAAGATGATGGAGTTTCCTGTGGGTTCATTGTCCTGGAAAATATTGTGAGTTTATCTTGAAATCAGTCCTGGACTTTTAATTCCTTTGCAAACCATTGTCAATATTCCTACATTTGTGCTTTCTTTGCTTAGTTTCATAATTAAGAGGTATTTTTTCTAGTCTTTCACAGCTTGCAAAGGGGTGGAGAGACACCAGGGTGTGCACTGGTGCATGGGTGCTCTCCATGGACCCACCCACAGCACCCTGGCCAGGCTCTGTGAGGACCAGCAGCAGGAGTTGGGGGGCAGAAGTAGTGCTCTGTGCTTCAAACATAGCACAAGACTTGTTTGCTTGCAGAGGCTTGCTTCAAATCAAGATGGCCAGCAGAAATAAGGCACTGTCCCAGCCTGGGAGCAACCTGTCCCTCGGACCCCCAGGACCAAAGGTGCAGGGTTGGGAACTCTGTTTGTGGTTTTGCTGCCATTCTCAGGAGATAACTCCCATCTTGGACTGAAAGATCTAGTCAGAGGGAGGGATTGCTGGTTATAAACACAATACCCACCCTTTTCTCACATGGCAGCAGCTTGCCTTTGCTTCAACAGCACCAAAAGACCCCTCCAGCAGGACTTTTTGGTGGAAGGGGTTTGGTTTGGCTCTTCTCCTCTTGGGGACCCGGTGGCCCAACTGCTCCCTGCAGAGGATGGAGGTGATGCTCCAGCTCTGTGCCCCACAGCCACCATCATGGTGCCAGCACATGGAGGGATATGGCTGGTACCACAGAGTCTGTCAGGCCCAGAGAGTTCATTTTGTCAGGATTTATGTGGCTGGGAACGCAGGCAGAGTCAGGCCTCTGGCTACACGACCATTAAACAGTTCTCATTCATCATTCTTGGCTGGCCCCAGAGACCTGTTAAATGGCTTTTTCCATTAGCCTTAATGGCCATGAGGTATAGCTTGGTGCTTGAAGTGGGACTGCAGGCAGAGAAATGGGGGTATCAGCTGCAGCTGCCACCTCTCTGCCGTGCATCTGCTCAGCCAAATGGGGTGGCAGTTGGTGATCGTCCCCCCAGCACCCCGGGCATTTGGGATGTGCCCCTGAAACCAGGCTGCTGCAGGCATCTCCCTTGCAGGAGGTAGAAATCAAATGTTTCTTGTCCAGTGCAGGACTGGGAGATCCTGGAAGCACTTGGAGACCTGCTCCCCATCCTCAGGGAGATGGTCAGGGGGACAGCCAGGCTGCAGCCTGCTCCTGGCAGGGTCGGTCGTGGTCTCCTGAGTGCTGTGCCCTGGAGAGGATTAGCCTGAGCTGATCCAGCCCAAAGGTTTCACTGCAGGGAGGATTCAGAGCAGCTGATAAACCTGGGGAGTGAGCTGGGGGTGTGTGAAAGGAGGGGGTCTGCAGAGCCATCAACTGATAACCACCAAAGACTAAGTATTCCTTCCTATTTCAGTTATGAATATCAGACAGAAAACCCTAAAGGCAAAGCTCTTATTAGCCAATTCAGCTAACCAAACCAAATATCTGCTCCAATACTGATACCTTGTATTTTCCACATGAAATAGGAATAGCTGTGTTGTATAAAATATAAGAAGAGAAAGGCATATTATTGTTTAATGCAAACTTTCCAAACAAATTTGTATTCACACTGTATCTTAACAGAGGGATGCGGGGAGCAGACAGAAATTTATCTTCTCCAGAGAGTGATACATCAGTGCTGGGTTCACAGGAACATTTTTCAGACATCTTAAGAGCACCATGCACAAAAATATACATACCATGAATTTCCTGAGCAGACAAGGGCTAGCTGGAATGACGACAACAGCAGGAAGAGCACAGACCAATAGCAGAAGTTTGGCAGGAGAAATCAAGATAATTCCACTGGAAATGCAGTGAAAACAGCTAGGAAAAAAAAAAGTTTTATCTGCTCATTAGGCAAATTATTTGTATTTCCTTTCTGCCTGGCCCCAATGTGCCTTTTGCATAGAGTTCAGCTTCCAGGGTGCTCAGTGTTCCTGAGGACCTCACTCCCAGGGAAGCATCTCGCTCCCCTGTGCTGGCTTTGAAGAGCCTGGTGTCTGCCTCTGAGTGAAATCTGAGCTGGTGGAAACTTTTGGTGGGAAATATCACTGTCAGAAAGAGGCCAGCTGAGGTCTTTTAATGAGGATTTTGCAAGAAAACACAACTCCTTTGTGGGACTTGCACCCCTCCAGCCTAATTTCTTCTGACAAGACAGCGGTGGCAGCAGGGTGGTTGGACCAGTGGAGTGGTGACTGTTTTCTTTCCCTTCCTGTAGACATTAACAACTGCTCTCTCCCTTTTAAACAAATCCATGCAATAGCAGACAAGTTGTCAAGAAAGATTAAATCAGTCTTTCTGTAAAGCATCCAAAGTGCAGGCTCAGCATTTGCACCTCAGATGGCAAAATCTTGCTCAAGATGGCTTGTGCCACCTCCCTGGGTTGTGGGGATGCTGTGCTGGGATGGGAGGACATGGCATGCCCCTTGGGTGGCAGGCCATAGGTGTCCTCAGCATACCTCAACTGGGAGCTTGTGATGGGTTTTGGGGTGCTCAGTGGAGGTTTCTTTTCCCAGTGGTAGTGCCAATGCTGGGAGTCAGTTGTCCCACAGTGTTTGCTGCTTTGCCCCAGAGATGCCTCCAACAAACCCAGTGAATACTGCAACTCTAGAGGTTACTGAGACCTCCTGGGCAGGCAGTTGATGCAGGGAGTGAAGCTGTGTCAGCTGTGGAAAGATCAATGCACAGGAAGGGGAAGTGCTCTACAAATCTGATGACTTGTGAAGAGACTTTGCTTGTCCAAGAGACTGACCATACTAAAAGGGTCTAAGCCTGGAAAGGCTGGTTTAGAACAGTTACCCAAGCTAAATATTGAACTCTTTGTAGCATTTTTCCTCAGTGCATATCAAATGGGTCACAAAAGCTTTTGGTGTCATTGTCACCTTACAGGGGCACCCAGTGAGACCTTTCTCCTGGCCCTTTTGGGACTGAAGGTCTGTGTGGGGAAGCCCGTCCCCACCCTGGTGAGTGCAGCAAGCGGGTCTCCAGCACAGTCCCTTGGTCACAGCCCAAATCTGACACCCTCTGCACACCCCTGATGTGCAGGTCCCAGGCCATCTCTCCCATTTTCTGCTCTGGTTTGCTCCCTCACCCTTCTGCAAACACGAAACCATAAGTGTTATTTTCATGGCAGCGTGCACAGGCTTTAGTGGGACATTTACTTTTCATCCTCACAGTGCAATTTTCCTGCTTTTCCCTTTTACAAGAGCTGTGATGAATAGATGAACAGTTAAAATAAACCAGCCATGGCTGGCTGACTGCTTGGCTTTGTCCTAACAAGCCAGGAGGGTCCAAGCTCAGTGGCAGGAGGTGTAGAGCAGCAAGTGGGAGCTTCTTTGTGTGTGGTTTGGATACAAAGAGTGCAACAAGAGCCACCAGTGTGTAGCTCAAGCAGGCGGCGAGGGTGGGCGAAGGGGAGGTTCGTTCTAATAAGCCGTGTGTGCCAAGGGCAAAACAGTCTGCAAAACCAGCTGAATCTCCCAGCTTGTTTCTCAGGAGGGTGTTTGAGGGATGGGGAGATCTCCAGACTCACATGGTGGCACAGAGGAACCTCCTCGTGCCTCGAAAGCCAAGGTGTCTCCACGTGGGGTTAACCTGTGGTGGAGGAGAGCCAGTGAAGCTGCTCCCAAACCCACACTGTGCGTGTTCACTGCTGCCAAAGAAGCCTGGAGGGTACAGCAAACATGCCAGCATGTTGGCTAGCTGGAAGCTGGCTTTCTCCCCAGAGAGACTGCAAGCTGCCTCCTTAGCAGGGAAGTCTGGCCCGGTGCCTGGTCCCTCCATCCCCTCCTCCCAGCACTCTGGGCTGCTGTGACAAGGTCTTTCTGGAGAAGGATGCCCATGTGCATGATGCCCCCACGCCCTAATCTGTCTTGGATCAGTGCCTGATTGCACCCCTCCCCCTGACACTGTCAGAGCAGCCACGTCTCGAGGCTGTAGGAAAAGATGGTTTTGTAGCACAGGGATGAGTCTGCAGAAAGTGTGGCCAGACCCAGGCAGTCAAAAACTCAGGGCAGGGAGGGGACTTTTCAGCTTCTTTCGGATCCAGGTGGGCAGCCAGGACCTTGTATCACCTCCTGATGTGAGCCTGGGAGGAAAGGCTTGCCCTGGCATGGGAGATGCTTCTTCCCCACGTGCCACCACAGTGATTTGGGCTGTATTGGCTGCTGCAGCATGAGTGAAGGCACAGTTGGAGTTGGCTGGAGCACACAGAGGCTCCTGCAGGCTCATCTGATCGGCAGCAGCTCAATAGGGATCCTGTGATAACAAGGATGCTGTGATTTGCCAGTCCTGCTGCTGAATGTCAGCGTATTTTTAATGTCTCAAGGACAGTGTTTGATTAGGGAGAGAATTCCAGAAATAGCAGATTGTCCTCAATTGGTGATGTAATTAGAAACGTAATTAGAAATTGCCTAATATCAGAAGTATATTGTGGCTAATGACAGTCTGTGCTGTGTGAACACATTTGGATCCTGGCTCTGGCCCTGGATCGTGTTCTGGCTGCCTGTACACCCCAACCAGCAGGTAAAAACTCCCAAATCTTGGTGGACCCTCCACTCAAAGGGAACCCCAATGGTATGTAGGGCTCATGGTGTGATTCCTGCAGCACCCCAGCAGTGTGGGCTGGCTCAGTGTTACAGCACTCTCCTTATTTCTTTCTTTTCCCCCTTGAAATCCCAGCTGCACAGCACACTGCCATCATCTTCCTTCCCCTCCTTTAGGTCATAGGATCTCTTCCACTGGGGTCTATTCATGACCACGGGGTTGTGCTGTATGTGTGGAGTTTTAAGCCTTAAAATCTCTGAACATTCCCATTTCTACGTGGTATATTGCAAAGGTGATGCCAACTGGCTGGTCTCTACTGTAATGAGCATTGGCAAAGATGCAAACTACCTTCTGGAGGTGCTTGGGGCAGAAGAGGAGGGAGAAGGGTCCCAATGATTGGAAGGTGCACCTAATATGGTGGCTTAGGCATTTTTCAGCACAATGGTTCTATGGCAGGAGATTTATGCTTGTATGGGCACTCACTGAAATGAATGAGTTTGGCTGCACAACTCCAGGTACAGGACAAAGGTCTTGGTTGAAAATGCTGCCATGAAGAACACTCTTATTTTATGTAGCTCTAAGAAAGAAAGTACTTTTGACCATATGAGGAGAGATTATGAGAGCAAAGATGGCACTTTCTTGCATAATTATTAAATTATTATCTCCTAAGTGCAAATAGCTTTGTTGGTGCCCTTATAACTTTCGTCAGAGTTTCCAGCACATGCCTTTGGGTTTCTGTAGTTTCATATTCTTCTACAGTCAGCTGAATAATTAAATAGCTAGGCTGGAGATTTGATTATCCAGAAAACCTACAACTGAGCGTTTGTTGCACAGAAAATGGACACATTTCTTTTCCAGATACATCTGGACACAGTGGGGATCTGAATCTCTAGTGATTTCCTTTATAGAAGTTTTCCAAGTGTTAAGTGATATTAAATTAAGTGAAATGAAACACTTTGACTCTAAATAGTTCACATCTCTCTACAAATGGCTTCTTCTATTAATGGAGTGCATGAGCTGCGTGCTTGCCCCTACGTTTTCAGCACAGTGAGTGAGAATTTAGCCCTGGGACACCTATTAAAGGTGATGACTGTCAGTGTGCCCATGTACTACTTTCCCATCTGTGCAAGGTATAATGCAGGCAAACAGCCTTTTCATTTCTTCACCTTCACAAAATGCCTTGCAGCTTGTTTTCTCCTGGCCTATCCGGATCTCTGTGCTGTTGACACTATGGAATAGTATTTCTTTCAGGAATTGTTTGTATTATGGGGTCTGGTACCATATCTTCAGTAATCCAGGGGGTGATGTGCTGCAGCAGGAGCTGATCTCACAGAATGGGTTTGACACAACCCTGTTTTGCTGCTGGTGTCAGAGATGGACGTGCAGTCATGGCAGGGCAGGGAGTAAGTACGGCCCGGGACAGGGGTGGGATGAAGGGCTTTCACTCAAGCTTTGGGTTTTATTTCAAGCTTTGGGTTATATTTTAAAAGCTGCCTCAAGTGAAGCTTATTAAAGGCTGAACTATGGAAATGAATGACTAGACTTTCAGGGCCGGTGTGTACACAGCTATTCCCCCTGCGCTAATGCCCGTGTCCCGGAGAGGGTTTACAAAAGCTAGTACTTGCATGTTGGAGAAGCCTTTAATATTTGGCCCTCAAAGCCTGAACCCCAGCATTAGCAGGGTTTTATGGAGGCTATAGTGAAGTAAATCTTGTTACTTCATGAAGTTGATTGAGTTTGTCTTGATTTTAAATGACGTGGTATGTGGTGCTCTATTGAGGTTGATCCACAGCCTATTAAATCCAGTAAAAGGCTCTGCAGACGTCAGCAGGCTTTGGGTCAGACCTTCAATGTGACAACAGATTTCTAGGATAGATGACTGCCTCTTGCCATTCCGTTAGCAACAATGTCTGGGGAGTCACCCACACCGTGTCTGGGTACAACAGATGGGGAGCAGTGTTCTGAGAACAGTGTATCCACAGTGCAAGCATTGCTTCCAGCCACAACCACCACACTTAAAAATATCTGTCTTGGTTTGCTTAAACTGTTGCCACTTAAATTGCTCTTCACTGACCTTCTTTTGAGAAGGGTTTGCATTTCAAATTCAAGCTGGGCTTTGCTCCATGTTGGCTTATGAAGAAGGCTTGCTCTGCAAGCCGTGCTGGGACATCTTTTGAACAAATCAAGTGGTGCCAACCAGAGCCCTGTGGGTTTCTCCAGTGATTGGAGACTTTGAAGCCTCCTGTGACACAAGCTGGTGCTGGTTGCTCTTGTTTGGGAGAGTAGGACCTGTCAGCACTTGATCCTCTCTGGTTTGAGTCAGGTTTCCGTGCTGATGGAAGAGGGCATTGCTCCGGACCTGCCAGAGCATCCAACACGTGTTCTACCTGCTCTTGGCCTTCCCTGCCTCCAGGGAGGCTTCAGTGGTGGCCATCCTCAGCCACACCTGCTCTCTGAGCCAGCGGTCTGGGCATCTTGCTCCTTCACAGGAACGGCCTTCGTGAATCAGCCCAAATTGTGCATCTGCAGCACACTCTTCCCAAACCCTCTGAGTCATCCCTATAGATAGGACAGTTGGGACACAAGAAGTCTTAAAGCTTCCACAAACCAATCGCTCTGGTCTGTAGGGAGGCAAGGAAATGCACTGGCAGAGACAGAGCCACGCTCGTGCAAACTTCTTTTCTTCACCACTCTGGAGCATTTTTTTCACTGAAGTCCATGTCCTGGGAGAATCTCCAGTCCCTGTTGAATTTTCTCACCTGAATAATGAATCACTCCTCCCCTTTTGTACACAGACCTCTTCAGTTGATCCAGCTGTTACATGAGGTCTGTCTGCTATGAAAACATACCATTTTTCTCTGCTCACATGTCTGGGTCCCTGGAAATGTCTTCTGTCTACACCCTTTAGGGTTTGGTGGTTTCCAAACCTCCTCCTTCACCTTGAGTGCTGTGTTCTGTTGTTTGGGCACTTCTTACCTCAGCCATCCTGCTTCAAAGGACATGCAGGAGAAAATTTTCTGCCTCTGGGAGAAACCACTGCCCTGTGGTTTCGTCCTTTGAACTGGGAGTCACCGAGGTTTAATAACCATTTGGAATCACTACTTTGAGAGATGCACAGCACAGCCCCATGAGCAAACACTGACCCCAGACACACTGCCAGTGAAGGAGCCCCCAAGTAATGAACTACTTGTACTGAAATATTATTTACTCATCTCAGAAGAAAATCAGGAGGGAGACATTGGGGCACTGCCCTGCAAGCGGGGTGGGACAGGGCAGTCACATGTCTGAGAGAGCCTGAAGGAGGTCTGGGGTACCATTGAACCCCAAACATGGGGTTGTCCTCTGTGCCCTGCCTCCCACCATTCTGCCTGCCTGCTTACAGCCCCTCTACCTTTCAGAGAACACTGTAAACAGCTTTTATTTCGTGCCAGCCCATTTAAGTGACTGAGGAGTCTCCAAAGACAGTTAAACTGTCTAATGTGTCTCGTGGGACCTACCGTCAGGGTTTTGCAGTCTCTCCTTGGGGAGCTGTGGCTGCTGAGGGACTGTGGGAAGCAGGAGGGGGCCAGACCAGGGGTTTAGCAGGCTGGGTTCCACCTCAGGAGCACTGGCTCTGCTCCCCACGGTGCCACCACCAGCCACTGGTCCGCTGCTTGGGACCAAGGGGTGAGTCTGGCTTCGTCCCCATGCATTTGGCATGGCCCTGTGCTTTGCTTGAAATTATCATAATTTGCATAGAGAATGCTGGCTGAGTGGATATTTATAGGGTGATAAAATTAAGAGATGAACTGGGACAATGAAGTGAATCAAGGGAGTGGCTTTCAGCTCCTGTTCCCTTGCAAGCAGCTCCTGCTTTATTTATAGCTGCATGTATGTGCGTGTACCGCTACGTGTTCACCTCTTTCCGAAAATCAGATCAGATCTTCCTGGCACAGATGATTCCCAGTCCATGTTTCCTTATTCATCAAAGGACCATTGCGTCATGTTTCATGTCTAAGTCATACCTAGAAATGCATGAAGCGGAGCTTTTCTGAGCTGAATTAAGATCAAATGAGTGGGAGGTGCAGCTACGAGACTTTGATGTAGACAAACCAGGAAAGCTCTCTCCATGGCGAGGAGCTAGGAGCCACTCTCTCCTTCCCAGCACAAATCAACTCCCTGTTCTTATAAATTGCTTAACTAACTAATAGCTTAAACAGATGCTCCCATGAGCACTCGTTGGCTTTCTGATCACTTCAGCGCCGTCCGTTCGACTTGTAACAAGATCTTTGTGCTCTGTCTCCATAACGCTGCTAAAGGAGTTGTAATAATTAATATCATTACAACCAGTCGTGTTTTATGACCGCTGCTAAGGCTGGCCTGGGAGAAAACTGCATTTGGATTTTGGCCCATTTGTTTTAATCAGGCTTCTGAAGCACTTTTAACTTGTTTAAATACCTGCGAGCCTTCGTCTAAAGTAATTGTTTCTATTCGTCATGAGGATGTGCTGCAGTCGGTGATTGATCTTCACAGCAGGTTGCCTGGCTGGGGAAATGGGCTGAGCTGTAAATACCCATAATGTGCCGGTCAGTGGTGGGCCCTGAAGGGCTGTGCAGGGCAGAGATTTAGAGATTACAGGACTGCCTGTGATGTTTCTGGGTGTTTTATACAGAATTGGTTAAAAAAAAAGGGAAGAGAAGCCCACGGTGGCTGAGGTGGAGGGGAGCAGTGCAGGGTTCGTGTTGCTCTATGGGATTTCCAGTCAAGGCTGGTCTGCAAGGGAAGTGGGAGACAGTGCTGTACGTTCTGTCAATCACAAATCCCTTTGCCAGGTATTAAAAAAACCCTGGGGGTATTAAAAAAACCTGATCCCAAACGCTGCCCCAACTCACACTGGCTGAGGAGCTGCTGATACTGAGTACCTGGGTGAGAACCACCAGCTGCAGATGAAGCAGATAGGCAGAGTCCCTCTCTTTGGACTCCAGAAGGAAAGCAAACAAAGCAATGTGCTCTGACCTGCTCAAAGCTGGGTGTTTCGCTCTTCCCCTCCTTCCTGGAAGAGGTGTCCTTGCTGTGTCCTAGGGTGGTGTGTCTTCATCATGGGCTTTCCTGCCCTCTGTGCTCCTCTTCTTTTTGCTCCTCTTCTTCTTGCTCCTTTTGTTTTTGTTCCTTTCCTTTTTGCTCCTCTTCTTCTTGCTCCTCTCCTCCTTGCTCCTCTTCTTGCTCCTCTCACCAGGCAAGGCAGAAAGGCAAAGCACCCGGGTTCATGAGGTCTCTCTGTCTCAGTCGCCCAGAGCTCTGCACAATTATAGAACTCAGGCATTTAAAATAACATCTGGGTGAAGAAACAAACTAAAGTGTAACTTAGAGTGCACAATCAGTTCTTCCCCAACAAAACAAAACAAAACAAAAAAAAAGAAGGAAAAAAATCTAACAGCTAATGGCTTGTCTAAAGAAATCCATCTCTGTAATGGCTTTGAGACTTCAAAAAGGCCAGGCCAGGCAGATGCCCTGAGATGACCGCTTCTACTGGCAGTGCTGCAGCTCTGATGTATCTTGAAGTTATTAGTTTAAATTTTATTTTTTAAATCACAAAATTGAGAGATCTCTTTGGCATATCCCTTTGGGGCAGTGTAATTTTTCCCAAAGGACTGGCGTGATCTCTCGCAGCCTGGCTATCACAGCTCGGTTTGAAGAGGAGAAATACTCAGGGGGAGATTTCGATGGAGAAAGATGCTGATCTTTTGCACAGTGCTAAAGGCCATTGCCCATAATATGTCCACTGCCTGCAACCTCCCTGGGGGCAAGGGGACACCAGCAAGAGAATAAACATTATAGAGACAGAAAATAAGTTTTCTGGTCTGACCTATATTTTTGTCTTTACTCTCTGCCAAGTACTTGTTTGGTTAAATGGTGGTGAAGACATGAGGTGGAGGAGATGGGAGGTGGAGGAGATGGGAGGTAGAGGAGATAGGAGGTGGATGTTGGTGTGCAGCACAAAGAGCCTGGGCTCTCCCAGTAGCAATTTCTGCTGGAAATCCACATGCTAGACTTGATAAATGTTGCCTAAAGGGAGCAGTCTGGTTTCTGTTCAGTCCCCATCATGCTGCAAGGTGGGGAGAGTACAGTGGGTCAGGCCCCACAACCACCCGGTGCTGAGTCTCTGCGGTTCTGCCTCTTGTCTCAGGGTGCCTGCACAGGGTAGAGCAGGGAGGCTGCAGTTGGGGAGCATCCACAGCACCTGGTTAGTTGGGGAAGCACATAGGGAAACAACCCCAGAGGGAAAACATTAAAGGGTGAGGACTGAGAATCTGAGCGAGCCTGGAAATGGCTCTTTCTGCTCTGGCTGGTGGGCAGGTCTGAAGCCAAGGGCAACCAGGAAAGAGGTTTTGGCTGAAAATCGTCTGAAAATGGCTGGCTGAAATCTAGGAAGGTAGCAATGACTTCAGAGAGTGCAGGACAGTTTCTTGTTGAAGAAACTGAGTACCTTAACTGGGAAGGGGCTCTGCAGGCAACTCACTGTACAGCAGAGATGTTAACTCCATGAATGTCAAAATCAGGCAGGCGACTTGCAGGATTGAGACACAACTTCAGAAGTTTAAGATGCTTCAACTAGTTGCAAGTGAGAGGATTTTATGCTATTTTTTAGGATAGAACAAAGCCCATACAGCTTTCTTAACCTGTGATATCTTTTCCCTATGATTAGCATTCTTCAGTAGTTTTAACCACGCAGATAGAAGATATAAAAGAATATTCAGTAGATTTTAAAAATGGACTCCATTTAATTCCCTGAAAAGTGACAAACAGTTGCCACCCCTTACTCAGGTCAGCAGTACAGCAAGCTGAGAAATATTGTATTTTCATCTTTTCTTTGATAAATTAGCTTTTGGACTCTTTAATGGGGAGGATGGGTTGCCAAAGCAAGTGTGAAGCTAAATTTGACATATACTCACATTATCTGTCTTTGGGAAGTGAATAAGCCCCAAAACTGTAGTTGAAGTCTCAGTTCTATGCAACACAATGTTCCTGAGAGCTGCAGGATGCTGCAGCACTGGTTCAAGCCAACCACAAAACGTGGATCCAGTTCTTCCCTGTAAGGTTTGGGTTCACCTTTATTTCTAAGCTCTGGCTCCTCCTTTCTTCCCGTAGAGGATGATGATCCATCAGAGCTGCCTAGGGA
This sequence comes from Heliornis fulica, assembly GCA_013399135.1. NCBI lineage: Eukaryota > Metazoa > Chordata > Aves > Gruiformes > Heliornithidae > Heliornis > Heliornis fulica. The sequence goes on from VXBZ01006559.1 coordinate 324,124, forward strand.
AAGTGCTCTCTGTACCTTTCTATCAGCAGAAGTTTCCTTGATCACCGTTTTCCTGCTGGTTTTCAGGCTCTGACATGACCAGCATGAGTTGCCTGTAAAGCAGTGTGAGACAGGGCAAAACCACAGCATCCCTCTTCTTTCCTGAGCAGCCCTTCCAGACCCCTCCACTTTGTTTCTGGGAAGATCAGGGCACAGCATCATTTAAAAAGACAAACTAAAATAAGCCATTTTTCCAACTTTAGATGCTGCAACAATTCAGTGTAAACAAATGCAATGAAAATAATTAAAGATCATAGAGAAACTCGGTATCATTAAAGATCTGCCGTCGTATCCACGCAGACCCGTAGTAATTACGATGCAAGCACAGTAATAGAGGCCTAATGGTTGCAAAATGTTCTTTGGATTAATTGGCTTTGGCAGCTTACACACTCACATGATTTTCTACATTTTTGCCCATCCTGACAATCATTCTGCGCTCTAGGCAATCTTTGCCTGAGCTGTCTGTCTTTATAACCATCACATTATTCTGGCTTTTTGAACATCATAGTGCAGTAGTTTGCCTCTCAGCATCCAGTATGGTTTAATCATGTCCTTATTTGTGCACTATTGTGCAGAGGATAGTTGTTCCTTTCCTTTTTAGAGGAGGGAGTTTGCACAGGGAGAGCAGCGGCGCTCCTGGGGGCTGTGGAAAGTGAGCGGTGGGGTCTGTGGATAAAGGCTCTGATCTTGCTCTGTGGGGGGACACTGACACTCAGGGATCACCACAGGAATAACAGGAGATCTTTGTGTGGGCTATGGAATGAATGCCAAACCACAGCTGCACCACAGAGAGCATTATTCACTCCAAACAAACACGGAGGAGGGCTGGGAGTGTGGCCTCCAAGCCCACTTCAGTTCAACAGACTCATTCCAGGATGTGCAGCAATGTGGTTGCAACTGGGAAACATCCTTCTCCCCAGCTCCCCAGAAAGCCAGTGTGCTCTCTGGGCAGCTCCAGGTCAGCAAGGCCATGACCCAGAGACAGCCTGTACCCCGTGGAGGGGATGCCACATCACATACAGCCCCATCCACACCACACTAGACAATTTTACAGGGTATTAACTCTGACTCGGCAAGTGCTAAAGCCCTTGCACTGAGTTTGATGGCACTCAGGCATGTCCTTAAGTGCCTCTCTTCATCAGGGTCTAAAATGCTTGGAATAAGGCAAGATGACTTGCAACAGACAGGCCACTGCACTGCAGATTAAGGCTGCCTTCAAAAGTTAAGAGTTATTTACGTAAACCAGCACCAGTTTCAGCCTTTAGTAGGTTGGAACTTTCCAGATGACTGATGGAAGCGCTGCTTCTTGGGGCTCTTGGCTGTGAGATTTGCTAATGCTGCAGTATGGTCCTACCAGGAAAACGCTCTCATGTCAGGAAAGAATGATGGTGTGGCTGGCATCCTACAAAATGTTGGGAGAGAAATTAGGAAAATGCCCCCAGACCCCTGTAGAGGCTCATGTGTCTGCTTGGTCCCTGCAGGTGATGCAGTTTTATTGATGTTGTTGTTGGGCTCTGCAGTACGTGGGGTCGGGCAGAGGCTCAGCGCCACGGGAAGCTGCAGGGAAATCCTTCACCCTGCACACTGAACAACGTGTGGTTGTCAGTGGAGCCAGCTGAACTTTGAAATCTGGGCTTGTTTGAAGCTGAGACTTGAAAGTAGACCTCCAGGGAGGAAGCAGTGGGAACCTTTTTTTTTTTAATATTTCTTTCTGGAAACCCCTGCAAACTAAGAGCGCTGTCTGCTTACAGCTTCAGGTAAAGTCTAGTAGGTGGGTAAGTCTCTGAAAAGTCTCCTGACTTAGCATCAGTTCAGGTATTTGGGTCTATTCCTGCAGGAAAGTACAGGGGTACTGGAGCTCCACCATCCCTTTCTGGCTTCAGAAGTGAGGGCTGGGTGAGAGGATGCTGCAGCAGGTGCTGCTCCTGGGATGGGGAGAGGAACATGCCTGTGGTGGGGCTGGCAGGACTGGAGGTGCAAAGGGGCCAGGTCTCCAGCATGCTGATCTTCAGGTACCAACCAACCTCACCCCAAGCCCCCTTCTAGCATTGCTAATGTTTGTAGAAGCTTCTTAAAGTTTCCTGGTCCAGAATTTGGGCTGGAATACTCCAGAATGACCTGTCCCACGCTGTTTGGGCTCAATCTGCACATGCTGTGCTCTCGTGAAGCCCATCAGCAAGGCTCTGAGTATGGACCAGAGAGCATGTCCAGCCTGTGCCCTGGCTGTGGCCTCGGGGCTGGCGGTGGACACCAGAGACAGGGCAGGATGTGGGTTTCGAAGCCATTTTGGGTTGTGAGCAGCACAAGCCAACAGGGTCTCGCTACCTGGAAGCCTCCAGGCTGCGATCCAAATTGCTAATCAACTTTTCCTGGCAAAATTCAGACACCTTCTAAGAAACACATTCATTTTCAAAACCCAGTGCCAGAGCCAAGGTCACTTTTCTGACGCACCCAGACAGTACAGCAGGTTGTCTTTTTGTGACAGTTCTTTAAAGAATGATTAAACAAACGTTAATAGGCAGGCATGGGCACCGAGGTCCCATCTGTCTGAGGAAGAGTCAGAAGTTAATTTAAGTGACTTCTGCAACATGTCGCCTAATTCCAGTGGCAGCAGAGCTAATTAAGATGGAGCTGGTCCAAGAGCTCAGTGGTGTGTCAGTGGTATGGAGAAAACACTGCCACAAAGGCACAATCAACTTGCAGTTACGCTAACGAGCCGGTCGGTGCTGGGTATTCAGAGCCTGCGAGGAAGTGCTAAGCAACATAATTAACTAGATATCTTGGTGCCATTGATAACTTCATGAATATTTCATACTCTTTTCCCACCAATCTGTACTGACAACTTGTGACACAGAAGTAGCTGGAGTAAAATGCACTTAATATGCAGTTGCTGTAGCTGTAAATTTATCATCAGATGTTATTTTCTCAAGGATGCTCCTCCAGGAGCTTGGCCGGTTACTCAACAGCTCAGCCGAACTCCACAGGGTCAAAGAGCAAATGGAGCCCTTCTCTAACGAGGGTTTTAATGGTCCTGGTAACTTTTAATGGTCCTGGTAACACAGAGCAAGTCAGCAGCATGGGTCTGTCACCCTTGTTAGGGAGTGCTAAATTAGCAGGTCCCCGAGGACGGCGGCTCCAGCTCAAAGGGGTTGTGTCTAGAAAGCAGATTCTCCGGTGGCTGTTTCGTCTCCGATGGGAATTAGTAACTTTACACAAACTTTACTTGCTCTTATAAAGTGATGATGATGTGAGGGAGGCTGTGAGTATGTGTGCAGGTGTTGGGGTTGGTTTCTGGTGTTTCCTTAGTATCTAGTTCAGTGTAACTCCCCTTTTAAACCCATCCCATGTGGGGAGGGCAAGTTGGGACAGGAGAGCAGCAAGGGCTCCGCTGGGATGGTCTCTTGCAAGAAGCCTGCCAGGGAGATTGCTGCAGCCTCTTCCAGGAAAACCAGCCATGGAAGGTGGAAGTATTTGAGGTCCACGATCCAGAGGCAGTTTCAGGGGGTTTCTTTTTACGTCAGCCTGAGTGGAATGAACAAATGAAGTCTGTATCTGGGTGTTTTACTGGAACTCCCAGCGACAGGCTATTTTACTTGGACAAAATGTGTAAGACGATGCTGAAACAGGGAGGAGCAGGGAGACAGGGTGTTGTCTGTGTTGCTGGAGGTAGAGCAGGAGCCTGTGCACCCCGCCTGACAGAGGTGAAGAAGGGTCAGTTCAGGCAAAAAAAAGCTGAAATCTTGCTGGGAAAACTTGCTGCAACAATGTAGAGGGAGCGCCTGCAGCCAAAGGCTTGCTCTGCTCGCCTGGTGCTGGGACGGGCTGGGAGCCAGTGTGGTTACGGTACCTGCCACTGGTGCAGATGGCTTGGGGCGATGGCTGGGGGTGGTGGGGAGCCCGGTGACACAGTGGGTCCCACCTAGGGGTGTGCATCAGAGCCTGCAGCCCTGGCTGTGCCTGTCTCGGGACGCTCCGACTGTGCTGCCTGCGGTCATGCGAACCAACACACCCGCGGCGGCAACAGCCCCGCTGCCCCGGGGGTGAGTAATAGGATAGATTTTCCCTTCCTTTCGTTTGTTTTCATAAGTTGAACATGAGACTGAACTCTGCTTTGGAGAGGCTGTGCCTTGCCCGCAGGGCTCCCCGCTGGCTGCCGCTGTGGGCAGAACCAGGCATCTCCTCCGGGTGTGCAGGACCACGCTTGCCCAGAGAAACATCAAAGCCATGGGATCCAAGACCCCTGTGAGAGCAGGTACTGAGAGGATGGGGGTGATTTTGGCACCAGCCTCCCAGTGAGGGTTTTTCCTTGGTTCTCCCCAAGCCCAGCTCCAAGAACTGGCTGTGTTGGCACCAGGCAGGCTTCAGGTCTGGGAGTCGCATGGAAAAACCCCACAACCTTTTAGGAGAGAAGAAGGAATTGTGCACTTCAACTTGAAAGCAAACTATATGTTTACATAAACCTCTCCTTTTTAAGCCAAGCCTGTGATTCAAGGGGAGGGTCTGGGTCAGCGGGAGTGAAAGTGGATACTTTCCTGTCTGGTCTGAGCTCCTGGGTTCATCCGTCCGGTAAACACGCCGTGGGAGGTCCCATGCTCGCGTCTCCTGCAGCCTGCAGTGGCAAAAAGATCTCATTCCCATCAGGGATAGCTTGGGAAGGGTACCATCCCCTCCTTTTCCTCATTGGATTTACACCTGGTGCAGAAAAGCTGGGAGCAGAGAGGGTGCACGTGCAGTGAGGAGTCCTGGGAGCCTTGAACCTGGGCGAGTTCATCCAGTGTTCCTCATACACGGTTACTGCACCGCTCTCTTCAAGGGTTTAGGGGACTCAGAGGTTAGTTATGTTGTTGTTTCCAGCACGCAAAATGGGTTACTAAGGAACACAGAGGGGAAAAAAAGATCACAACTGAAGAGCTCTGCATCACTGTCTCCCTGTGTGCCGGTATTGAAACAGCTCCCTCAGAGGAGCTGGTGCTCCTCAGGCTTGGCCGTGGGGCTGGTGAAGGACTGGCAAAAGGCTGGCAGGAGCGGGTGACAGGGAGGATGGAGTGTGTGAAAGTCCTTTGGCTGGTGGACTTGGGAAACATCAAACAGACGTGGAGCAGCGGCAGGAGCAGAAAATCAGCTGTCAGAGAGGTTCTGCCAGGGCCTGATCCTGCCTCAGGGCAAGGCACCGGCTGCCTGCTCTGCCCAGGTCCCTTCCCACCCCGCAGCTCTGTGTTCCTGCAGTGTAAACGCTGCTGACACTCCCATATGGCAGCGGGCAGCAGCGATTACCCTGCGCTAGATCAGCGCAGCCCCTTGGCCAGCCAGCGCTCGCCGGCAGCGGCTCTCATCCGGCCCTGGGAAGTGGCTCCCCGCAGCGCCATCCTGCTCTCCCCGCACAGCCAGCTTTGCCCACACAGGCTGCCTCCACCAGTAGAGCTGGGAAGCTGTAGATTCCCACCAACTGTGCGTTCCCAGGGATCTCCAGTCTACTCGGAGGACATTGTTCGGGGGGTGGGGGGTGTCAATTCTGTGTGAAGGGGAGGGATGCTGGCAGCACTGGGGGCTCTCAGCCCCCACATCTGCAGTGTAGCCAGGGACAAACGACCTCACACGAGCCTCTTGCTTCCACTGGCAGGTTTGGAGGCTTCGGTGAACCACGAATTTGCATTTTACAGCAGAACTGCCCAGGGTTGCGAGTCCCTCGGGGTTGCTCTGGGCTCTCCCCTCTCCTTGGCGGCTGTTCCAGGGCAGGGCGTTCCCACCACGCCGGTCTCCCTGCTCCGCCGTGGGGCTGTGTCCTCACATAGCGGCGTGGTGGTGGGGGGGAGGATGCGCCTCGGCATGTGGAGGCTGAGCCAGGTCCCACACAGGCACAAGACCAAGGGGATGGTGTTCAACCAGATGAGGTGGGAGCTGGGGATGTGGCTGCAAGGATGCTTGAATTCCACAGACAGATTTGAGCCATCACATCCAGCGTGTACTTTGCCTCTCTGTACAGCGGAATCGATTTGAGATTTGATGCACCTTTAAGCAGTGCTTAATCAGATGGGCCAAATGTTAATGCTGTATAATTTATTTCACCTTAGTTAACTTTCAAGCAACACACTGAGAAGGATCAATTTTGCGTCCCTTTGTATCACCCGTGCAGTAGGAGCAGCAGCATTGCAAGGGTCTTCTTCCATTTTATTCAATTGAGTTCATTTTTATCTTTTTAATCATAAAACTATAAAAACAAGATGATATCGCCGCTGGTAATTACGTAACAAGCCACTGGGCAAGAAAGAGCACATTTAAAGTTGTGGTATAAGCAGAGGATATTTCGGGGGTATTAACGACCTTGAGTATTGAAGCTGAGAGAGTGAAACAAATGTATGGGGTTACAATGCATTTAAAATACAGGAGGGAAATAATAAATCAGATGAATCGTTGTAAGGAAATTGAAAATTGTGGGGAGAGAGTAGCAAAACTACGTGGAGATTGAAGGACTTATGCCTGTTGCTAAGAATGGTAATGAGAATATGCAATTTGAATAGGTCTAAACTGCCCTTGAAATATCATAACTTATTTGAAAAGACGTTTACCATTTGTATGATTTTCCCAAATGTAATACATTTCCCTGCATCTTTGTTCACTCAGAGCATCAGAAGTATGTCTGAAATCAGCCCACATCGGAGTGGAAAATAACATAATGTTCCAGGAAATCAAATCAAAAGCATCTTTTAATCGGTAGGGCTTCCACAGGAAAGTACCCCAGCGTAGAGAGGCAGCAGCAGCAGCAGCCAGGTTAATTTTCTTTTCTTTTCTTCCTCCTGTAAATAAATGACCAAAGGGAACGAAAAGCATCAAGCCGCTTCACAAAGCGAACCCTCGCAGCGGTACTCTACCCAACATCAGAATGCTGAGCTTTATCTTTGTTAGTGCTTCTTGTTTCTCCCTTCATCTCAGTTAGCTGTGACCAGATGCCTGGGTGCACGTACTCAGGCATCTGGATACCGCAGTATCCGCTGCCATCGCCCGTGATGGGTCTCACACAGTGATGGGGAACGCTGGGGAAGACAAAGAGGCGAAGCGATTTAGGCCTCAATCCAAGGGTTATCCAAGACATAGGGAACAATCACAGGGGCTCCCACAACCTTCTCAAAGCTCTTTCACCAAAACCACATCTGGCAAGTGCAATGGGCATTACTTAATAGCATTCAGCAGAGAAACAGAGAAGAACTTTTCTTTGAAACTATGTGCCAATCTCCCAAACACTATTTCCAGCAAGAAGGCCACTTTGTGGCTACTACTGCTGGAGACCGAAGAGAAAAACAATGTCTTCCTCACCTCTCAGTGCCACAGTGCAACAAGTGCTGGTAACTGGCTCTGAAACAGGGGGCCAGGCTTTCTCCATGGCTTACTCCTCCTGTAAATAAAGTGTATGTACACACTGGTACCCTGAACCGATGCTGTAAGCATGTTCCGGGCAGGGGCCAGTTAAAAGTCACCCACAAGAAAGTGGTAGAGTTTATTTTAAAAGGTGGCCTCAAGGGATATTTTAGTAATGAAAATTACTAAGAAGGCTTTAGTGTTTTTAATGCAGCCTCCCCAACAAATTGCTTCTTTTTAATAATCATTCCTCTTCGTATGTGTAAGAGCCACACTATGACATGGGTGTGAAGAGGCAGAGGACCAGAAGAGAAAGTGGAAATAAAGGCACACAGAGACACACGTTTGCTGCAATCCAAACAGGTGGATTTTAATATTTTTTTTTCTTCTTAAAGATTCAATGCACAAAAGTCAGGAAAATACAAATTATGGTTCCCCCAACAGCCATAACTCTGCTCCTGGCAGAGAAAGAGTAAGACATAAATACAAGCTCAGTACATGCGACATATGTGCAAGGAGGTAAGTTATGGGTGCTACGGGAAACATGATTTTGAATGTCCTGACTTGTGAGTTTAAATTCTCAAGTCCAATATTCTGGGTAGTTCTTTCTTTCCTTTTTGCCACCATGGAGTTATAAATTTTATTACAGCTCCCAGTCTCCTTTATGCTGGCACAGCAGTTTGGATCCTGCAAGTGGCAAGACTCTGCTCTTCACGAGAAGGTGATTGCAGTCATTGCATGCAAATTTCCAAGGCTGGATACGGTTTTCTTCATGCCATGAACCTCTATGCTGACCAGTGTCATTCCCCTGTACACCAAGAGGTGAGACAGGGCAGCGTGTGTCATTAGAAATCTGCATGGGAGCCTTTGATCCCTGGACTCATGCGTGCTCCACACCTGAACTGACCCACGTGTGTGGAGGTGACACCCTGTCAACTGGATGCCTTCATGTCAGGGAATTGAAAGGCACTTCAGGAGATCACGGTGCCTCTTTGCTTTACATTTTAGCACAGGTACCTTCAGCAGAGCAGAGCTGGCTTAAGTTACGTCCCGCCAATTTGCTCTGTCATCTTCATGACAATAAATCTGCACGTCTCTCTTAAACTCCTACTTTATTTTCCCAGATGAGGCTTTCAGACGTTTGGAAGAATTTCACTAAGTGTCATTAAAAGAGAAAGTCTACTCTGCTTTGCATTTCAATTGGACTCGACATCCTAGGGAGTACGTACTGAAGGCTCTCCATAAATTCAACACGTAGCTACCCTGCTCTCTTACTAGTGACACCAATCTACTGTGAAAATAATTTTTGTAGAAATTGTCATTAAAAAACAGCATAAAATATCGACAGCCTGGCTGTTCTTTAAAATAAATCTGTTAAACCATTAGGAAGACTTGCCAGCCCTGGGTACAAAATCTGCCACCTCCCTCCCAGCCGCGGGCAAGGGAAGGGGAGGATGAAATCCGGAGGAGAGGATGGGGTGTAAGTAGGATTTTGCAGCCCTGTTCTGGCAGCCCCATGGTGTGTAAGTGGTGTGTGTACACAAATCCAGTGTGTATGTGGAGGCAGAATACAACGCCAAATGCCTCAATCACTTCATTCTGCTGCTGTTCAGATTACTGGGTGAGTCTCTCCTGTGGATATCCAGCTGTGTTCTGGTTGTGGAGGTAAAAATCCATCTCAAGAAACATCTGTGGTGTTCTGTCACGCCAAGGTTTGGCTTTTTGAGTCTGGTGATATTTCTAGGCTGGCATCAGCCACCTTCCTGCTCCATACCTACTTTTAGCCAGAGCCGCATAGAGGTTACAGAGCTTTGGCATTAATGACCAGGTTTTAAAATATCAAGTTTCATCTGAAGCTGAAACCTCTTTAATTACATTAAAATTCCCCCCTGAGAAGGCCAGTGCCTCAGATCCACATGTGCAAGCGCTTTGCTGAACAGAGATAGGTTCAGATAGAGCACTCTGTTGCTGATTTGCAAGCAGGGTTTATAAAGTTGGGCTTGGTGCTGTATCATCGCGTTAAACTCACGTCCGAATGGCTGGACACCTCCGATACATCCTGCCCAGCCACAAATCTTCAGAGCTGAACCCCACGAATATTTAACTGCACTGGGCTCACTGAAGGAGGAATAATGTGGTGTAAATAAGCCCCATCTGACTTTTTTTTTTTTTCCTTTTCCTACGTTTGGCTGAAATTTCGCATGCAAGTCAGGTGTCACGGTAGCTGTTGGAAATCTGTAATGCTGACAGTATTTGGTAATAAAATAATAATCGCTGCGTGTATCTCTGATGGAAAGAGATTCACATCCTTTTGAATCCCTAATTGTGTGCCACACTACATTAGAGACAGATAGTTCATTGTCTCCACTTTTCAGAGACGGGAAATTCAGGGCAATATGCAAGACGTTCCAGAAATAAGCCGGTTTAATGAAGCAGCAAATTAGACCCTTCTATCTCTTTATTTAACATGTAGTCCCTTGAATTTATCAGAGTTCATTACAGAGGTGCAAAGTAGAGAAGAAGCTGAAAAATTCATTTGTGATTAGAGCTAATGATTTTGAAAATGGCTTTTCATATTTTTATAGATAACGGCTATTATTTATTATTAAATTTATGTCACGTTTACTCTAATGAAATTACATTCTCTGCCTTCCCTTGTTTCTATTGTTTATGGTCTGGGCTTTATAAAAGGAAGAATCATAAAGATGCTATATGTTTGGTGCCAGCTACAGTGCCTTTGACGTGGCTTCTGATAGCTTACTCCTGTGACTCATGTCAGAAGAATGGTTTTAAAATTTCCTCCCCGATTTAATCCTTCTGTAACACTTGACAGATAATGAATCCAAGTAAATGCACTGTTGCCTTTCCCCCCATAATTTCAATTTCAGACATGGACTGAGTAATGGACTCGAGACTGTAAAGTTAAGGGAGGACAGAAACATTTAAACCACAAAATAAAAACATTAGGAGCTCCTGGCTCTTCCCAAGGTCTGCTCTCCATCCTGCTCCTGGCAAGCAAATAGGTGCAAACTGGGGGAGGTTTATGCAGCGCATCCCAGCACGACCCTGACAGCAATAGTCAGGCATGAAACGTGGGATGGAGACCTTAGTTTTGCTATTGTTTGTCAAGCATTGTCATGTGTGGGGGTACAGAGGTTGGCCTCAAGCACTGGTTGCAGCTGGAGGTAGACTGGGGACTTCTTGTGAGTCCCTTTCCAGTGCACAAAGAGCTCCTGGCTCTGAGCCTGCCCTGGGATGCTCTTCCCAAAGGAGCCGGTTCCAGACGCAGGTCCCACCCTGCCTGAACCCTTCCAGGCTTCCTGGGGCACTTAGAAACGTCAGTCCTAGTGGTGGCCTGGGAGGCACCTCCTGGAGAGCCAAGCCAACAGCCATCCTCCCTTGCTGTGTCCAAAGGAGCAGTTCACCCCTTCCCACCCTCCTGTCCCAGCCTCTAACAGTGTTCCTGATGTTTGTGCAGGGTTCTGAAGGAGGGTCTGTGTCTTGGTGTGAGTTTGACAAAGTGCTTTTTAAATACTGGATAATAGGAGTTGCTTAAGATAATGTATAGTCAGCCAGTTAGTTCACTTACCCATGTAATGTCTTTTCTCTGCTTTCTTTAATATTTGCATATATTATTAATAGTTAATGGTTCTTATTCTGGAATAACAGACACGGAATCACCATTCCTGACGTAGGAAGTTAAGTGAGCTGCTTGTGATATTTTTGAAAAGGTTCTCCCATAACATTATTTATAATGACTAATGTTACTTTGCTCTTTTCTTTCCAGCCTCTCTTGTTGCAGTGTTGCTTCTCTTTCTTCCTAATGTGATGAAACTTGAGTATGAATGGGAAAATTCATTCGTGATGTGGCCAGTCCTATGGTGTCAAGCTGAGAAAGTTTGTGGTTATTATTTCCTCCTATGGGGAGTTTGTGGATGACCCTTTCAGCTTGGAGAGGAGCAGTTTCTTTGGCAGACCATGTGCAGTCTCTGGGCTATCCAGCCCCAAATGTCCCCAAGTTCATCCCGTTAACCAGCAGTGCCCTGGGTCAGACGGCCACTCCATCCCCAGGAGAGGAGGGATTACAGCATTTATTCCACAGGCTCCTTCTGGCTGGGTTTCTGATGAACTCAGAGATCAGTGCTTGTGCTGTTTTTGCTTCTCATTCTCTCTGCACAAAGAACATACAGGGCTCCCACCACTGCTATGTGACCAAGAGGCCTTGCTTGTGAGTTTGTTAAATACAGGACTAGGAATCAGCTGTAGCAATCTCCCCACAGAGCTCAAGCAACACAAGGGAAAACTCATTATTCAATACCTTATTTCAAGCTTCGGAAACAAAAGCAACAACCTTAGCACTTCCTCCTCTTACAGCTGTGTGGTTTCCGTCAGTCTTTTCAACTCCTAATGAGATTTAGTGTTGGAGAGAGAGATGCTTGCGCCAGAAAGACCGAGGTGGGACCTTTCAGATCCAAAATAGCATTTGAGGTTTGTAGAAAAGCACCGTTTCTGTATGGAAGAACAAAGCTAACACCACCTTTGTAAAGGTCTTTGGCATTGTCTTGGTCTCCTGCTACGTCAGGAATATGTTTGTGGAAAGTCTGAGAGCTCTTACTGAGCAAACTTGCCAGAGATTTGCTTTATGCCAAAAGAAACGTCGTCCCGGGGATGCTTGCAGCAGCCTCTGTTAAGTAATGGATTGAGCTGGGCTGGAGATGCTGGGAACATGCAACTCTTCTCCTTCCTTGCATCACCTGGTAGAATCCCTGCTGCCAAGGGGCTGGCAGAGAGGAAAAGCTCTTGTTAGAGTGATCGGTATCATATTGCAGAGCCAAGAGGAGAAAACCCCCTCTGTGGCTGTGTGCCTCCTGCAGCAGATGAAATCTGAAGGCAGGAGAGCAGTGAAAGTATGTTTTCTGCTAATAAACTGAATGAAAGTGACAGGGAAGTCAGAGCAACACAGGGAGCGTGCACCTTGCTCCGTGCTGTTTTCCTGATGATCTTGTCTCACCCAAGGCACTGTGCAGGCCAGGGCAGTTACCTCTCATCCCTGGTAAGGACACAATGTGAAATACAAATACTTGAAAGGTTAGGCTGCTGGAAAGCTGTAATTACTCATGGACTTTGCTGCTATGCAGGAGGATAATACTAATAAATCTCCGGTTTTATTATACAGCAAGCTTAAAAGTACCTTGAAATAGGGTTGGGGTTTTTTTTTTATATTCAGAGAACTTCCTAGTGTGGGTTATTTTCTCCCAGCTATGGCTAGATGACGTGTTAGCAAAGGCTAAATGTGGCTTGGGATGCAGAGACAGGCATGTGCAGCATCCTGCAGCCCAGACCCGCTCCTGCCCGTACGCAACCCAGGGCCAAAGGAGCAACTAGTCCAGCAGCCTGAAAAAGGACCAGCACCCTCAAGACCTGATGGGTGCAGCTCCTCAGGCCAGAGGCCTGAGCTGCATCCTGGCTGCTACGAGTGCCAGCTCCCTCAGTTGCC
>VXBZ01006559.1:338458-349211 GCA_013399135.1 Heliornis fulica
ATTCCCCTCCTGTCCATATGCTCCCTTTAAGTCCTGGAGGGCTGCAGTGAGGTCTCTCCACAGCCTTCTCTTCTCCAGGCTGACCCAGCCCAGCTCCCTCAGCCTGTCCTTACTTACGGGAGGTGCTCCACCCCCTGAGCATCTCCATGGCCTCCTCTGACCCCTCTCCAAGTTCCACATCTCTCTTGAGTTGGGGGCCCAGCTCTGGTTACAGAACTGCAGATGGGGCCTCCCAAGGGCAGAGCAGAGAGAGACAATCCCCTCCCTGTCCCTGCTGCCCACCCCTCTTCTTTCTGTCCTGCTTCTGAGAGAGTTGTGACGAATTTGTCCTTGTACACAGAAACCTCAAGAGCTTCTCTGGCTTATGTTGGATTAGAGGAAGAAGCATAAACAACCAAAACCCTCCCAAGGCCAAGGGAAAGCCCCAAGCTCCCTGGGGACGAGCCGTTAATTCCTGGCTGCTGCTGGTTGAACTGGGGTTAGGGTTTGGCTGTGGCAAACCTTGCCCTTCCCGTCCTCATTCTGGGCAGCTTTTCTGGTAGAGGAAGTTGTATTAGATGTTGATAAAGACAATAATATATGGAGTGATTTCTTTAAGTTCCTGATCTATTGAAACACACACACTTTGTTTTCCCCTAAGTTTGTGTTTAATATTAGGCAAAGAGGACAATTCAGCTGGAGAAAATTATGTGCATGGCTGAATATGCTGCTCCATTTAGCCTTATTTTCAACAGAATATCCTGTTTATGCAGTTAAGGAAAAGTAAAACCCATGTCCATGAAAATTGGTCCTGCTTTTTACTTTTTTTTTCAAATTCATGCAAATTGCTGGCCACACCAAGCTCTAATCAGGAAGGGCAGGACAAGTAGGAAGCATGGGAAGGTTTCAACTAATCACATTCATCCACACAGAAGAAGGAAATATCAGGAAAAGGTCAGCTTAGGCTAACAGTGATGGATTTTCCTCAATGGAAGATACACTCCTCTGTCTTTCATCCTAGGCAATTACCATAATTACGTCAACAAGCCATTTAGCAGTTGTCTGGCTGAACAAGCTATCAGCATTGGCTGCGAGAGGTAAGTCGCTTGACACTACGCCAGTTAAACACGAAGCACTTGCCGCTTAAAGTGTCATCTCAGACAAGACAATGAAATGAGCTGGAAGTGTCCCAGCTCTGTTAACCTTGCCAGGATGAAGTGTGTGAGGACACTGCGATGGCAGATGCAAAAGGGGACCAAAATAGTTAGAAGAGATCAGGGTGTTACTGGGGTATTTAAATACATGTTGAGAACTGATCCCTTCCCTCTCTTTCCCGCACCAGGCGATGAGAAACGAAGGGATTTCTGGTTACATCACTCGCTGGAATTTAGGGTAAACTGAAGGAAATATTTCTTCATCCGTAGTGTAACCACTCTGCCTTGCTGCAGGAAGTTGGGTAACTGGGTTTAGAAAGAGTTGGATTTAGAAAGAGCTGGAGCAGTACCTGCCTGTTCCGCTCTCGACGCATCTGACAGGTCTGAAGACGGTCGGTTGTTCATGCAACTGCGCTTTGAGGACCTTGAGGAGATGTCTCAATGCTTCTCAGAAACAGGACTCTTGAACCTTCAGCACCACAGGACAGCCCTGGTTGGGCTGTGACAGTTGTAAGAAAGTCCATCCTTGATTTATTCACGGAGGGATCAAGAGTCCCGTTAGGAAATGGTGCTGTTCCCCGGAGAGCACTGAGCGTAGGAAACCACGTTGAACTGGTTTCTTGCTGCTGCACGTTGTTGTCCTGGCACAGAAATGTATTGGTCACTGGGGAATTCCTAAATTATATGTGCCATGATTGGAATTAATAGCAATGTGAAAGAAACAGCACCCTGCAAAAGATGAATTACAGCTCTCTGTAAGCAACGACCTGCTGGTTACACAGCCCCGGAGCCTGTGGAAGTTGGCTGCAGGTCATCTTCAGACTCAGCAGTTTTTGGATGAGGCTCCAGTTAGAGAACATGTGTGTTTTGAACATTTGGGATTATTTTGGTATTTTCCAGTCTGATTTTTAAAAAAAAAAGAAAAAAAAAAAAGAAAAAAAGGTTGTGTACTGGGTTGGGGTTCCTCTGTAGTGTTTGAAAATGGATCCAGCCTTTAGAGCAAGAGATGTCCCGGGCAAACATCCAGCCTCTCTCTGGGTGGGCAAAAGCCCACTTACATTAATGATCCCTGAAAGCCTGGCTGTGTGAGTCTAGTTCCTTGCCTTGTTTCACACAGGGTTTCATCAACTGATGTTACCCCAGCACAGGGTTAAAAAAGATCTCTTGAGCTCAAGTGTATTGTCAAGGCAACAAGAAACAACCTGTGTCTCAGCCATTCACCACTGCCATGTTGTCCTGGGGTAAAGCTGTTTCCCTGGGACCCCAGTCACAGGAGGGAGGTTCCTTCAGTGACAGGAGATGTTGGTTGGCTTTTGGGGAAGAGAGTGGCATGGAAAAAGTCATTGCTGTGTGTCCCTGGGCTGGCTTTGCTGTTTCGGAGTCATCAGTAGAAGGGGACAACGCACTGCAAAAGAGGTGCAGGTCTATGTGCTCAGTGTGGTGATCTGACCAAAACAAGGCTGGTCTGTGGTAGGGAGAGGTGAGCCCAACCCAGGTTCACCAGTCCCAAATCCCCATGCTGTGCCCCAAGGCGACCCAAGAGGGAGAATTAGGACAACACACAGTGCCCAGCAAAGTGGTTTTGAGGTGCTGCCTTGGGTGTGCCGGGCAATGCCGCTGAGCACAGCCAACCTGTGCCACATTTTGCCTCTCCCATCCAACCACGCTCCCTTTTGCTGCTTCCTTTCCCTCACCTTCATGCCATCCTCATCCTCCTCTCCCTCTGTTTCTCCTCATTCATGGTCAACCTACTTCTACCCAGATAACGAGCCGTTTGGAGGATGAAACGCATCTTCCCAGCACTCAGCCAGCCACGGAGGCAGGCAGCCAACACCAGCCCGCGTTGCTGGGGGTTTGTCTTCGTTTGATCTTTACCATAAAAGCAACCAATTTGAATTCCTGGAATAATTAGCTGCCCTTTGCACTAGTTGTTCTTGAAAAGTGAGCTGGCAGGAGAACAGAGCAGGGAGTAGGAGGGCGAGGTGGGTAATTTGTCCTTTGTAGCAGCTTGTCTTTCGGAGGTGATGCAGTAGGTCACACTCTTCCCTCGAAAGCCAGGGCTTGGTGGGTGCATTGAGCTGCAGAGGCAGCCAGGGCTTCCCTGCTCACCTCCTGCCCACAGCCACCTCCTCCTGCCCTGTCCTCAGTGTCTGTCTGAACCTCTTGGTCAGACTAACCCAGCCAGCCAGCAGTTAAAGCGTTTGCAGGACTCACCCTGGTGACTGCTGTTTGTCAGGGTCCCCTGTCTTCAGCTGAAAGATGAAAACCAACGTGCTGACTTCTTGGTGATGCAAAAGTCTCCATGGCTTTTCCTGAGAGCAGCCCAAAGAGATGGAAGCACCACTTTAGCACTTTATTTTCTGCATCCTAGTGAAAAACAAAAAAAACCCAAAAAACCAAACCAACAAATAACCCCAAAACACCATGGCCACCAAGCCATGGGGTGGGGTTCTTTTTCTTTTCTAGTCCAGAGCTGCTCTTTAATGTGGGCATGTGAAGATAAATGGTTACCAGTTGTCACCCCAGATCTGGTTGTAACCCAGCCACAGCTAAAGAAATTCAGCAGGAGATTTGCTAAGTGCTTTGGGATTCTCAGAAATGTAAGTCACTGGAGAGACATTATAATTTTCTGAGTTCTTACTTGAGGGAGTAGTAAGTGAAGTTTCCATGTTGGAGGTGGCTCTGGTGAAGAGAAGCATTTTGCAAGCATCCCCACGGGGTTTTTAATGCATGCTTTTTGCTAACGTGCCACTTCACTGGAATTTTCACCTTTCTGCACAATCTTGCATATGGATGAAAGGGAGAAATAGGAATTCAGTGTTAGTCCAGGTCCTGGAGGCACCTCAGCTGTGCTGTGCTGGCAATAACCACCTTTCTGTGTCAGTGAAAGATGAAACAGTGCAAAATACAGGGCTGGGAGAGAAAGACAAACAAAGTGAAAGTGAGAAAGTAAGAAGGAGGCCAAGACACATCAGAAAGTGCATCAGATCCTTCTGTATATGTGTGGTCCGTGTTTCTGCCCTTGGTGACCCACATTCAGGGTCACCAAGGGCAGAAACATGGACCACATCAGGGAAGGCTGCCAGACTCTCACTAGCAGTGGTCTGGTGCGATGTATAGAAGCGTGGTCCCACCTGCATTATTCCTTCCCTGCAGATCACACCCCCACACCCTCCCACACACCATAAACACCTCAAATTAGCAGGAGAAAAGCTATAACCATCACCTGCCCCTGAAGACAGTGGGACAGAATGAATGTGTGGGACAAGGGATTTTAGGGTTGAAGTTCCCAGCTGATTCTGGGAATTTGCAACACCCAGGATGTAAAAACCAAACATCTGACTGGTGTTTTGGTGTTGCCTCCGAGGGTAATTCTTTCCTCACTTAATATGCTAATAAGGGCGGGAGCACGACTCACCCTGTATCTTCTCTCTGGGAACCACCGCATCCCAGCGATGGATGGGAAAAGCAGAGCAACAAAATCAAAAACTAAACTGTGTGTTAAGAAAAAAACAATTAAAATAATCTGCCTGCCTGCTGCAGGCCATCTGAGGGAGTCACACAGCATGAGTACAGTAAATAAAAGGTGAACAAATAACCTCTTCTTCAGCCCCTTGGAGACGGTGGGAAGGCAGGTGTGAGCAGCAACACAGTGCAGCCCCTGGTTTCTGTGACAAGGGGCACATGGGAGACTGGTGTGATGCCTGGGGAGGAGTGGGAGGCAGGAGGGTGTATGCAGGCAGCACAACCAGGGGTGTGCAGCACCAGGGTGGGCTGCAAGCGTGGACCCACAGAGGGTATGGGCAGGACTAGGCCAGAGGGACCCATGAGGGAGGAAAGTTGGGCTGGTTTACTTTTTAAATATGGGCTTATGAAACAAGCTCAGTGTTGGTCTAGCCAGCTCCCATTGAGGCATAAGATAAATTGCCTGTGAGGTGGGAGCAGAGCTCCAATGGTGCCCTCCTGAATAACCCACCTGCAGCTCTTGCACTTGGTACATTTCTGTGGCTACAGAAGCATTTCCATCTCCTTCCACTACGGCCCAGTAAGTCCCATCTCAATGAAAAACTACCTGACCCTGTAGGTTCATGTGTGCAGGGAGAGAACACGACTCTACCGACTGGTCCCCTACCCACAGCTTGCAGCCACTAACCCATTTTGGCATGAAAAGGAGAGAAGTTTCCTACCAAAAGTAATCAGGAGGAAGAAAAAAAAGGTTGAAAGAATGTTTCCCCGAAGTCCAGCTAACTCCCCAAACCAATACTGCATCTTCTTGGCAAAAAATCTACATTTTTTAAATAGACATATCTGAAAATTACAGAAAGGCATTGAGTCCCTGCCCATCACATAAATCCTCAGCTCCCGCTGAATCATGCAGAATTGTGCTGCCCTGGACGTTGCAAACACACTCACACGGATGCATAGAAATATAAATAAAATCTGTGTCTGAGTCAAAGGAACGACTTTTTTTTCATGAGAAATGAGAAATCTTTAACTTTGTTTGCGTGTTTGGAGCTCTTTGGTTGTCGTTGTTGCTCTACCTCTGCCCCTCTTTCCTGAGTTGACTCTGTAATATTCCACTTCAATCCCTCCGAGCTGCCGGGAGAACGTGTACTTCGCAATCAAGTGATTCATGCGGCTACATGATCCAGCGCAGAGCAAAGGAGTAAGAATCCCTAGAACATTAGCACTTCTCTGTTAAATGCTCTTTTTTAACATACTGCAGAGCCATCATCCTATTCCTTACATAAGGTTCTTCATGGACTACTATGACAACGGCAGCACTGAAAAGCAGCGTAATGAGACACAAGGAGCACTAGGAACACGCCGCTAGAACAGCAGCTCGTTACGACTATTCTTATCTGACCTCAGAAATAATAAAAAAAACCCAACCACTTTGAGGCACTTTTTTGTTGCTAAAGATTTTTGCAAATCTGTTTCATTTCTATTAGTGTGCTCACACGGCTGTTTCTGTTTACACGCCGATCGTTGACTCGGTCTACAAGAATATAGAACTAAGAATAGAGCTGTGTGCCTAATCGTATGGGGTGAGAATATTCCTGAAATCACGCCAGAAACTTTGTTGATCTTTGGATAGGACTTGGAGAAGAGCTACCAGAATAATTTGACGGTGATGAGAGTGTTGCTCGGTAGCAAGAGGGTAAGAGGGCTCAATGTTAATAAACAGGTGTTGTGGTGATTGTTTCCGGCTTGTAATTACAGGCAGGAGGTGACAGCTCCTGATATGAGAGGGCTTATTATCACTGGCTGGTCCAAACCAGCAACATTCAACAGGAATTGAGGTTTCAGGGTTGGAGCAGTTTGCTGAGGGAAGTGATGGATTTGTTGGTTTAAGTCTGTGCTTGATTTCTTTTGAGATACGTGCTGGTTTAAAACACAACTTGTCTTTCTATGTTTAGGATTTGCTAATGGAATTTATGGCTTGATTTAGTAGGAATTCAGACCACAGTGCCTCTTCTAACCCCAAAATCTGCGTGTCTTTTCAGACTTTTTCTTCATCAGTTAGTTATTTGCTGCCAGAAGAGGCCAGACATGAGCCTGCAGTAACCACGACAAGACACCACTGCAACTCGCTGTGTGGAGGACATGGTCGTCATCACCATCATGAGTCCCTTGGTTCTCATACAACTGGTTGCTGCGTGGCTGCGGCCCGACGTGCTGCTGCCTCCTCACCTCATCCCATGCCAGGGGAGATACGTGCTGACCTCTCAGGCTCTCCTACAAGTCCACGCACGCAGCAGCCTCATGGACATCACCAACTCCAAGACTTGCGTGTAGCAGTCTGAGGTACCTTTCCCTTCCCGTGCGTTACAGTTACGCAAACAGCTGTCTGCATGGCCCAGGGTGGTACTGGTGGGTGCCCAGACTTGCTGAGCAGTTTGCTCTTCAGAGCCCTTCTGGGTTTTACAGCCTCAGAGAGAGTCTGTATGAAGCCTCCATTTCTCAGCCAGCCCACTGCTGGTAACTCGTGAAGGCATCGGCCAACTTCAGCCACATCAGAGAGAGAGGGAGAAAACTTAGAGGTAATTTACAAAAATCTTTGCAATTTAAAAAAGAGGAAAAAAAAAAAAGTAAGTGGTAGTTGGGTAAGTGCCATGGACCCAAATTAATGCCAAAACAAGTAGAAGTGGCCCCTTCTGCACAATGCCCAAGACAGAGGACAAATGATCCAGAGGGTCTTGGGATTGTTATGTGTGAAAGGGGTGACTTGGACCAGCCTTTGCTTCCCTGAATGACAGATAGTGAAACAAAGTGGGGTGAGGGAAGGACAGCATCCCAGCCCAGGTTACAGCTCAGACTGGGATACTCTTGCATGAGCCGTGTGTTCAGGTTATTCCAGGCACTGAAGACAAATGGTTTGAGGTTTTCCATGCCTTGGGTGAACTTCCACACCTGGGCTTCAAACCTGTATAAGCATCTGATGTAGATGAGTATATTCTACATGTGTGAGAGTCAGCAAACTTGCTCCACTTTGCTGAAATCAGCAAAATTCCACCAGTGTGTTTGATATTCATAGTGTGAGAAATTAAACAAATTACACACTGTTGATATTAAGAGATCTTTTAGGACAAAAAGTTAATTCTCCTGTCTCACATTATATGCTTTTTCTCATTTCTTTTATGAGAAAATTGTCTTTTTAGATAACTGATGTATTCACGTTCCTAGTCTTCAAAAATCCGTAAACTCTGCAGTGCATTATCACTTGAATAGGCCAAATAATTATTTGAATGCCTACTCATAAGACAGTTAGCTTTCAGTAAAATTGAGGCTTCAAGAAGAACCAGGGAGAGCTACCAACTGCACTGAAAGCTAAAAATAGGTTTTTCTCTTTATAGGTTCTTAAAGTATCTGAGGACTTTTGGATGATTGTTAACGTACCGTGTCAGATCTGAACTGCCATTTGGAGTGGTATTTCCTCATTCTGCTATTAGAGCTTTCAAAGTAAAAGATGTCTGGTGGCTCTGTGAAGGTGATCTGAAAACAGAAGTTACTGGGTTGCCTCCTGGGGAGAAGCCTAACCCTGCCCAAGCTGCAACTCCACCAAAGCCTTGCCTACAGAGTGTCTATGCTGTATCCTGCTGCTGGGTGCTTTCATATGGAAGCAAAAAAGTTCTTTGACAGTTCAAAAAAGTTCTTCTCTAGGTCTGTTTATACTGGGATGGAAAAGTGTCTACATGAAGGAATGGAGAATACATCTGTGCTGATTGTGATAATGGGAGAGCACGGCTGGAAAGCTGCACTAGGGTGGGTTACACACCATGCTGTCCCTCCTGTCCCCGGGCACTTTCAGTGTTCCAGCAAAGACAAAGTTTACACATTTCAGAATGAACTGGTCCAATAAAAACCCAACTATGCACAACTCCCTTTTACACTAAGGAAACTGATGTGAGATTATGGGCCAGAAGGGATCAAAGGGCTCCTGAAATTCCTTTGTGTTCATGAGATGGGCAATCAGAACACTTACACTGAAGATACTGTGGATTTTCACTACTTTTGCAGTTGGATAATTACCTAGGAGGTAATGACACTGAAATGCAGATTCACCTCCTAAGTGTTCAGGGTTTTTTAACAGCAACCCTTGAATTTTTAAAAATTTATCTTTCATTACCATTCTGTAGTCACCTAAAGGCCATACAGACATGTACATTCTCTTCCAATATCAGACCAGTTCCAGTGCAAGTTGGTGGTAAGAACGTCGGTGTTCAGGTGGACGTTAGCAAGTCCATAGTGTACAAATCTGACCTGCTGGACTGGCAACAGGCAGGTTTTCATGAATGATACCTTTTATGTCAAATGGCTTCTGCAGGAAATGATTGACTCCAACAAAAAAAGCACAAAATTGTTTCCCCCTTCCCTTATTTTTTTTTATTTCCCTTCAATTCTGTAGTGTTTTTGAAGGATCAGGTGGTTTAGAGCTGAAAATGTTAATTTATTTTTTTAAGTTCTGGCCACCTGAAGATTGTGAATATAACCATTCCTGTTTTACATTCATTTTTAGTTTCTAGGGTACAAATAAAAATTCAAACAAGCTAATCCCTTCTCCTGGTTTAAACTGGCAGTGGTTCAGGCCAGCCACGTGGGTTTACAAAAGCCAAGGATCCGTCCCGGTTATTTTTAATACTTTCATGTCAAAACGGCCTTATCCCAATTTGTTTTTAAAGCATCCTTTGAGTAAGGCTGTATTTATTTACTCAGCCTGTATTTGTCTTGAGTGCACTTTCACGAAATAGCCATAAGCACCCAAAAAGAGCCAGGACTGTAATGAAAACACCTTCAGACAGACCAAGCTCCCGAGGGGATGCCGCTAACGAATCGATTCGACAGCTCCTGACCGGCTCTGAACCAAGCTGTGCTGAGACACTCGGTGTGTTATACACCGGAGAATGAGACTCTTTGAGGACTCAGGGAAAAGGGGGGCTCTGCAAATGCTCAGCTTTCCTGTTTGGAATAAGAGAATCTGAAAAATCCAAGAAAACAGGGAACTATGAGTGAAAACGGGACGCATCGGAGAGGGGAGGTGGCACGGAGGGAGGGGAGATGTGGAAGAGAGGCAGGAAAGGGGATGAAAATGGGGTTAGGAGGGAGGGGAAAGGTAAAATGGAACAAGTGTAAAGAGCTGGGAAAGTAAGGGGAAAAAATAAAGAGGAAAAGTGGTTAGAGGGGCAGGGAAGGCAACTCTGCATGTGTTTTGCTGTCACTGGGCTCAGAGGTGCCTGAAGGTAGCACCGCTAGTCCTAAAGCCTTGGCTTGTGATGAGTTTAAGTGGTGTACAGCTAAAAAGAGCAAACCCATGGCCTGGCCTTAGGGCTGGAAGGAGCTAGGGGTGCACTGCCTCCAAACTGGGGTCCCTGCACACCCTCCCCTTGCTCCTTCTTCCCACTATATTCCCCCAGGACCACCTGAAGGTCCTGGGGGAATCTTCCCCCTGCTGAAGGAGAGAGCTGGTTTCATCCTGGGTGCTGCAGGACTGGGAGGGCTCAGGCAGGGGCTGCTCTGGGGTGAGGGTGGGGAAGTGCAGGCAGGAGGGGGAGTTCAAAGTGGTTTTGGGCTCCAGAGCACCCTGGCACTCAGGTCCTCAGAGGGTTAAGGTGAAGAAGTACATGAGCATTACTTTGTCACTCAGCATTGGCACTTTTTTTGGGCCACATGCAGACAGCAGAACTGGGGTGACTCAATCCTTACAGGGCTCGTGGGGTAAATGTGCTCTGATGCTCCCCTGCCCCAGGCAGGGTGCAGTCTGCCCCCCAGCCACCCACCCCCAGCCCCAGTCATGACACGGCGCTGCCAGGGCTCAGCCCTGGGGCCTGCAGGTTGTTCACAGAGGGGAGCAGAAGGGGAACATCGGGGCAGGGGATGGCAGGAGAACTGCTGGTTCTACTGCAGGCAAGGGAGCTTGAGCACAAGCAGAGGGGACCCAGGCACTGGAGCGGAGACAGCCCACTAGCTTGGTTCCAGTGAGTGCAGGCTGCCTCTGACCTGCTATGGGATGTCTTCTAACCTGCTATGGGATCCCTCAGGACCCTGCTGGACCTGCTTGTGCTGCCCCTGACCTGCTGCAAGATGTTCTACTGCCAGCCCCGGGATGTGCCCCTGAGAAC
>VXBZ01006559.1:354447-370663 GCA_013399135.1 Heliornis fulica
TGTGTAAATAGGCAGCGAGTTAACTGGCTCCCTCAGCGCCTTGTCCGATGCCTGCCTGGCTTCTCACTCTGTGTCTACAGTCTATTTCCTGGGTTTAGGAATTTCAGGGTTCAGGATCCATAATTCCCAGTATCCTGCAGTGATACTGGGGACCGCATTTGGTATTTTACTATGAAAGGTAGCGGGCTTTTCTTGTAAGGGCTCTTACAGTAACAGGAGTCTACAGGAGAAGAGAAATTGTCTTCTGGGAGTCTTATGATCTTGTTGCTATTGGGCAGTAATTTACACTGATAGATTTTAAGCTAATTTCCCACATAATTAAAATTGGAAAAGATGCCTGTCCACCACAGACTTGCAGTCACTGTTGTTTAGAAGCTTTCTGGGGTTAATTTTGGATCTAGATTCCTCACCCTGCCGCTCTTCATGACAAGCAAACTGATTTACTACAGTATGTGAAATTCAGTATTTTTATGGATGAGGGGTTTGCTCAGTGGCTCCTCTCCCCTAAATATTGGGAGACTAATCACCCCAGCACCAAAACTGCAGGTCAGGTACAAAGCAGGCAGCACCATGGCCATGCCACCGCCTTGGAGATCTCTGAAGGAGATACCCTGGAGGAGATGGCTGGCAGTTGGGCTTCCACCTTCTACTTTCCTTCTCAGCAACTAGATGGCGTTGGCTTGATGCCGTTAACAGTCTCAGCTGGCACTGGGGAAGGAAGGCAGAGTTTACAGGCAGGGCCAGGCAGGTGGGGTTTGGCAGGTCAGCAGACAGAGCTGGCAGCACAGGGGTGGCTTTGCTGTTGCTGTGCACCTTGAAGATTAACCTCCACATCTCTCCTGGGAGCATCCTTGGGGTTTTTTTTCCCCACCTACAAACTCCTATTACCTCATGGTCACTAAAACTTGCTGCTGGGTGTGCCACATGGCAAAGCAAGCACCGCTGGCACCGGCTCTGGGCACGTGAGCTCTGCCTGTGCAGGCAGAAGCTGCACACCCAACAAAGCATGTGTCCTGCAGAGCTGTCACCTGCTGCCTGTCTCCAAATGGGTGCATTATTAAGCCATGTCTTCAGTGTGGGAGTCCCTCTGAAAGGAATGTTTCCTTGCAGCGAATGTAACGTTTTGAATAAGTCACTTGAGCTGTCAGAGGGCTGAGAGGCACCTCTGAGTCAGCCTTCCCAGCCCGAGGAGCTCGGAGTTCAGGTTTCTCTGCAGCGCTGGGTGGGGGTATTACCCAAGAGGGGTGATTCCCATGGGGAGTTCCCAGAACCCATGGTCAGTGGCCTTGCCACTTGTGCTGGCACATGGCAGACAGCATGGCACAGCTTGAGGCCATTCCCTTTGTCCTGTCACCTGTCACTTGGCTGAAGAGACCATCGCCCACCTCTCAAACCTCCTTCCAAGTCATTCCAGGCAGGGATAAGGTCTCCCCTCAGCCTCCTCTTCTCCAGACTAAACCTTCCCAGCTCCTCAGAAGGTTTCTTCTCCAGACCCTTCCCCAGCCTGGTTGCCCTCCTCTGGACCCACTCCAGGACCTCGATGTCCTTCTTGGAGTGAGGAGCCCAGAACTGAACAGTGCATGTGCACGCTGTGGCACGGTAGCGCAGTCCGTAGCATGTTCCCCGCGACCCAGGGCTGCTGGAGGAGGGTAGGATCAAACAAGAAACCCTGGGGTGAAACAGATCCTGCTCAAAGGGACCTCAGGGGAGATGACCTCCAGAGATCCCTTCCAGCCTGAACTACCAGTTACCATGGGATCCTGCAGCTCCCAGGTCCTGCTGGGGAGCTGACAGCCTGCTCTGTGCTGTATGTGGGAACCCAGGCAAGGAGAAACCCCTGCCCAGGCAATGCTGCAAAGCATGATGCTAAAGGCCAGTGTAGTTTCACAACAGGAATAAAACAGGAGTAAGATGCAGAAGATGTGCCACAGGTGTAGATTTACACAGCAAGGTGGTCTGTTAAGTTTCCCTCATAACTATGGCTTGGCTGGGAAACGCTTTGCCACCTGTGATCCATCCCTGGCACTGCAGCTCTCTGGGATCTCCTGCCACGGATGGAGACAGGCAGCACTCCCTGTATCCTCATCACTCATCCAAATCCATCCATCCCAAGCGCTGTGCTCCCTGTCCCTGACATCTGTGCTCTTTGTCCCCAGGTTCCCTTCTCCGGGCGGCGGATGCACCACACCTGCCCGTGTCTCCCCGGCCTGGCCTGCGTACGGACTTCTCCCAACAAATTCAAATGTTTACCAGACTTCAGAAAAGAAGATGTCTTCTTTTAGCAGGACCTATTCAGTGCTAGAAAGAGCCACTCGATGTATATTGTTTTTCTTGTTATTGTGACGAACAAGGTAACTTAAAGGAAACCCTTTACCATACCTTCCTGCCTCACCAACATTCAAACTGAAGATGAGATACTGGGCTGTAGTGGCCAAGGTTTTCAGGGGGGGACTCATGGTGGCTGATGCTTTCATTCTGGGATGAGCAAAAGGAGACTTGTGAAGGCAACGCTGCTTTCTGAGGGCAGGAACTTAACCATTTCTGAGCCGTTTCATGGTCTTCATGGTTGCAGCTTAACCCCAGAATGAAAACATCCAAGATTCTTGCCAATTTTTGGAAAATTTTGGCCATGTTTTTACACTTTGTAACTTGAGAGTTGAATAATTGCATAGTGTAAAGCATACAATGATTGCCAAAAACTGTATTTACATGTATCTTTATTAATATAACTGTATTTGTAAGTTAGGCACATCTCTAGGGTAAAATTTTAGCTGATAGATGTAGTTTTTACACTTTTAAAAAGTGGTGGGTGGAGCCAAAGCATCTCAACATCCAAAGCATTAAAAGATTTTGTTATTTTAATATTTGAAGATGAGAAGTAGTTGTTGGTACTTGAGTTGGTGTAAAACTACCCGATCATCTCAAACTATGTATTAAGATGTAGTTTATATTAAAAAAGGAACCCTGAAGTTTATTGTAATGGGCTGCCTGACTTCTTGTATATGTATCGAATTTGCTGTGTAAAAATTCTGTATCAGAATAATGGCAGTATATGATTTGATTTATTTTAATATTATAACATTATTTTGTCATTGTGGTTCTCCATTTTTCTTCAGCGTAACCTCGTTCTTTTAGGGAGACTCAGCAGTTTACCAGGCATGAACTCCTCAACCAAACTGTACTTCTAGATGATGGAGGAATCTTGGTGTAGCTAATACGAGAGGTTTTTCTTGGCACATGCCTCAAAGGACCAACTTTAAAGGACAAATATATAATTTGTGTTTTTTTCTATGAAATACCGTGCGACTTCATATTTACTTGTCAGTCCCCAGAGCTGGAATTCCAATAGTTCGTGTAAGTTTCACACGTTTCTTGCTCTCAGACATGCAAACATATGCTGGAACTGGGAAAGTAAAGTCATTCATCTTTCAACAATCAGTGCTTTGCTGCTAATGATGACGAGAGAAGTTAGCACCCTTGTACTAAAGCAAAGACCTGTATCACTTAGAGAAGATGAGAAATGGCCGAGTGAGTCTGCCAGGTGCCTTCCCGTGGGCCCCGCAGCATCTCTGAGGAGACAGGAAGAATAAATAGGCTCCTTATTTTGCTGAGTCCTTGTGGATCCTGCACACATTAGAAAAATATGTGTCTTGAGAGAGAGGATTGCATTGTCCCAGCTCTGATCTGCCCGGCTCCTGCTCCAACACCTACACATTTCACTTTACTCTTTGCACTGGTGTTGCAGCAGCTGGGCAAGTGACAACAGACACGGGGCTTGTAGAAAAAAATGAAGTCTGAGTTTCCACCAAATGGTGATTTTAGATGAGGTTTGCATTTATGTGATTGGGTACAAAGTGCTGGTATTAGATCTGAAGTCTTAGAAGAGCTCATTGCTGACCCTAAGGGTGGGTTTGTGCTGGTGAAAGACCAGCTCTTTCCAGTGCTAGTTCAGTGACTTGTGAGAGTTGCAGAAATCACCATAACTGGGGGTTAAAAACAAACCCCAAGCCTGACCCTGCTGTCAATAGTGACACCCCAAACACTCTGCCCCCATGCAGTGTGAGTCTGCAGTGGAGGGATGCACTGGGAGCCTGGGGGTTGCTTTTCTGTCCATGTCTATCAACATAACATCAGCTTAATATCACCAACTTCAGTTTACACTCAAAGGGAAAATCAAGAAGGAAAACAGAAGCAGCCCAAATGTGTCTGTGTCCCATGTCTGGCTCCATTCATTTTTACCAAAGCACAGTGTCATGGTGCTCAAAATGAAGAACCATGGCAGGAAACACCAGCTCTGCTTCTCATCTCCCACTGGCGTAAACCACCAATGACCCCACTGAAGGTTATAATCCTGGTTTATATCATAGTAAGTGAGTGGACAATTATATCTGATGACTGCCTTAGACCTGCCAGACTGAACTGCTAGGAGAGTTTATCAGACAAGAGCAGAGCAGCTTTGTAGTTGTAATTTGTGCCAATTAGGCATTTATCTGGGTAATGAGAACAGTCCCAATTAAATGAGTTCAAAGTTCACACCGTCTATAGGAAGCCAAAGCACAGTGTCCTGCAGATGCTCCTGGACAGGGCATTAGGAAGGTGCTTTGAGAGAGAGATGTCCTGTGCTTGTCCTCGAGGGACTTCTCCCCAGCTTCCCTGCCACAGCTGGTTTTGCTGCTGCCAAACGTCACTGTCCTGCATCCCTGTTACACACACTTGGGAATCATTACTATTATTCCCTCTTTAGTAATTGAATTCTCATTAATTGTTACTCACAATAAAGGTTAGTTGATTTGAGAGCTGATTTTGGAAGGATGATTAAGCTTTTGCATCCCAATTCTTCCATAAACCAATCAATGACCTTCTCGCCCATCTTAAGGGAGACTTCCCGACCCAATCAAACCCTCAAAGTCTCCTTAATTTCCTTCTGCATTGGAAAGGAGAGGTGGGGAGATACCCTTTCCCTTGGCTTCACACTGACAACAGATAAGCCACTGACCACAAGAAGCATTTTCCAGCCCCTCTCTTTTTTCCCTTCATCTGTTTTTTGACGTGAGGGGCACAGCAAACTTGACTCAACTGATGGAAAATTGGCCAGCCTCAAGCCAGCTCTGCCCTGAAGGGTTTTCTGCACCACTTGGATTGCTGCAGCATCACCCAGGCGATAACACCAGGAAGGGAAAGGGGCAGCTCTTGCAGGAGAAATCAGACAAAGAGCCTGAAACCTGTGTGGACCTGGAAACACCTTGGCAAAGGGGAGAAGCCTCGTTCTCTGGTATGTGTAGCTTGTCAGGAGAGAGCCTGCTTTAAACATTGTCTTTTATTCACTCTACTTAGGAGTTCTGTGCCAACATTTGGTTTAATTTTATTAATATTGAAGTATTATTGTTAATTATTAATAGGAATATGTGCATTAATTTTTAACATTATATTAATATTGATATTACAGATATGCTATGGAATAATGATATCACACCAAGCTGTAGGCACTTCCATGTTTATTACCAGCTTTTGGGCTAACAGAGAGCTCTTTCAGGCAAGGACAGCAACACATGTAATTAGTTGCTACCTTGATTAGATTACAGGCTTATTAGGAAAGGTGAAGCAAGGTGTTCTGAGTTTGTGGGAGCATGGCTGGCTGAGCCAGTGCATGCATGTAGGCTTGGGGCCTCGCTGGAGAGCTCTGCTGCTGAGCTGAAGCAAACCCAGCTGAAGCTCAGCTTCATCTGCATCCTTTTGCCCACAATTCCCCTTAAGAAATGCTGCCACTCAAAAAACCTGTAAATTTATGAAGTTTTTGAGTGTGGGGGCGACATAAAATAAATTATCCTGTTTGTGTGTTAAGTGGAACTCTGGGTTCTATGAGTGAGAGGTCACCCTGACTACAACCCTGGTTTTCTAGGATGACTAGCTGAAGTGAGGGCAGCTGCTG
This sequence comes from Heliornis fulica, assembly GCA_013399135.1. NCBI lineage: Eukaryota > Metazoa > Chordata > Aves > Gruiformes > Heliornithidae > Heliornis > Heliornis fulica. The sequence continues at coordinate 360,377 of VXBZ01006559.1, forward strand.
CAAGACTGGAGATTATCTTGGTCACCAAAAGAACATTATAGAACAACACAGAACTGTATGGAGAACTCTAAGGTAAGAAATAGGATTAGTTAATTTGATTTTATTGTATTTGGGCTGGAAGCTTTAGTCTTGTCATTACCCTAAAGTTCTAGTGTGTTTGAAGGTCTCATGATATACCTTGTCAGAAGATAGTTTGCTGATTTGCCTCATCAGTATGACAGACCATAATGATGTATAACAGCAAGTATGACCGCAGATTGAGGTCCACACTGATGCCTCCCCCCACCCCAGTAGCTTTCTGATTTGTTATTACTGCACAGATGGATATTCAAAAGAAACAGAAGGTGCTAAGAATCCCTTGATTTAAACAAGATGTCTCAGGAATTTGATCTTGACAATGTGTAACATGTTTTCCAGAAGGAATTAAGAATTTGCAGGAAGAGAAAAGAAAGTGCAAATACAAGAGGATTTTAATAATAGCCAAATCAATGTGCCTTTCTCCATTAGATAGATATGAAATGCCAAAGCAGTGGGGGACAGCTGCTAGACTAATCAATAATTCTAAGCACAGAAATGGAGATGAGTGTAATGCACATCAAATGTGCAGCAAATCACCTGTCATTTTTCAAGGAGAGTCCTGAGTGTGTGCAGACTCAGCCCGCTGCAGCAGGATACATCTCAATGATTTAACAGGGCAGAATCCCCTGTATGATCCAGCCACCTCAGAGGATGGTGGTAGCCTTTGGGCCACTCTCCCTGGGCTGGGAGATCTTGAATGTGAAGGGCTGAGGCTGAGTAAGCCTGTACTACTGAAGGGAGGGCAAGAGAGTGTGTTTCATGATGAGGATATAGTACAGGGCAACAGCCAAGTGTGCAGACAAGGAGGGATGAGCAGTATAACCATACAGCATGTTTGTAAATGCACTCAGATCGATGGTTTCTCAAAGGTCTGAGCATAAGGCAGCTTAGTAAAGGGCAGGAAAAGAATGCATGCACTATGTAAAGGTGCTGGTGAGTCTTCTCTGCAAACCCCAGTTTGACTGTGGAAGCTGGGTACATGTTAATTGTGCACCCAGTGTGCCTGGAGTATCACGGCAGGTACCAGTGTGCCACAGGCATGTCTGTGTCCCTGGGAGACTCTGAGGCTGAGACCAGACACAGCACATGCCTGTGCTGTACAGTCTGTGTCCTGGGATGTGTGACTGTCCCTGTGCTGGGTCCCAGTAGGGGTGTGGGAAGGAGAGACCCCAGAAGGTGTGAACATGGGGGTCCCATGGGGCTCTGCACTGCACTAGCAGCACCCTTCCCAGGCTGGGAATCCCATTCAGGCCTCCAGAAACCCAGCACCATTCCTGCGCCGCAGCATCGCAACACGTGGAAGGGATTAAATCTGGTTTTAAATGTACCATGGCTTTGTAGGTCCCAAGGCTGTAACCCAGCTCAGAAGCAGAGGGAAATATGGCCTGGCTCCAGCCAAGTGTATCAGGCTGAGCCTTCTGTATTTACTCATCCTCCTGCACCTGCATTCATGTTACTTCATGCAGACCTTCGCTGTCTCTTTCAGCATGCATGGGCAGCCACGGCTCTTGATGCAAAGAGCTCATAAACCAACAAATCTGCTATTAATTTCAGGGGTGCAAAGCTGGGCTCACCCTTTATTTACTTCTCAAGGCTACACTGTGGCCCAGACAGCAGAGCACATCTCTAATGGCTTTCATGGGACAGGCCAGGTCGGGGAGAGGCACTGGTAAGTACAGAACCTTTGATTTGGTTTACACCATTGTGGTCAGACAGATACTGTGCAAATGGACAGTAAGAAAAGGTCTGTCTGAGGGTTTAGGGTCTTGGGAGGGGGCAATAGTAGCATGGAGACCTCCATCCCCCCAGGCAGCACTGTGGGCAGGTCCTGCAGAGCCTGGCTTCTGCAGCATCCTTCATCACCCTGACAGGATGATGCTCAGGTGATGCCCAGCCTAAATGTGTCCATCCCAAACTGGTTTCACACCATGTCTCCGAGCTAAACCCCTGTCTGTGATTCTGCTGACTCCTTGGCTCGGGTGCCCACGTTCTCCCCCTTTAGTCACACTGCAGTTTGGATGAACATATTGCACATTCATCCATCTTCCTCCACACCCAGATGTCTTCTGTGGCACGGCAGGAGTTCTCTCCCTGGGGCAGCTGAGCTCCACAGGCACACAGAGCTGGTCCCTCCACCTTGGGGCCACTACAGCCCCCCAGCACCTAGGGGACCATCCCCTCTCCACCTTGCTCCTTGATGCAGCGTGCTGGGGGACCTGCCGTGTACAGTGTGGGTGCAAGGCTGAAGGAGGGGGGAAGGAAAAGGAAGAAGCCCAGTTGATTTACTTGACTATCAAGCTACTCAACTGCTTCCTTTCCATCAGTCTCCTGCAAGCGCTCGCTGACAGATGGGGACAGATTGAGTGGCTCGATGGAGTGAGGTAATATTCCGCTAAATCATTCCTCTTTCTCTCACTGTCAGAAAGCATCCAGACATCATTCCAGACACCAGCCCTTCATTCTGAATCTTCCTGTGCTTCCTCCTGTGGATTTTTCTAATGACAAAGCCATCATATCTCTTCCTCTGCTAAAATTTTTGAGAAGCAAGCACTGGTATTCGTAAGGTATGATAAACTGGGTGTTGTAAAGCAATTAGCAAAGGAGGAGTGAATCACCAGGAGGCAGAAAGGGTTCTGGTGTTGCTTACTGGTGTATCAATCGCTATTTCACCCTGTGTGCTCAGGCTGTGACCCAGACCTTGGCACAGGGACCCTGGCAGGGCAGGCAGCAGGCTCTCGGGCAGGTGTGCCGTGGGCAGGCATGCAGGCTCACGCTGCACGTCTCACAGATGGAGGATCCATTTTTTTTTTTCCCTTGGATGACTTGTTCCAATGGTTAATCATCCTCCCATAAACATAGGATTATTATTTTTTATTTTTTTTTAAATGACACACCAGTAAATAACATTTGGAAACTTTAGGACTGGCTTTCTCTTCACCGGGTGATCTCTTGATTTCTGCCTACTCTATTAGAGTTGTGATGCCTGACCAAAATTAACTGGGACTTCACAGCTTCCCTGTGCCCTTGTGAGACTAGCTTTGAACTTGAAAGCCTCCTACACAAAGTGCTCTGCGCTATCAACCTGGTCACGGCAGAGGTGAAAAATATGGCACCGAAGAAAGTGGCTTTCTGATAAATACATCCACAGTAGAGCCATGCATGACTCACGAGATCAAAGACAGAGTGCAAGTACTGAGGTCATTAAACATGAATAGAAATACAGAAATGCAACAGCTTGCATTAAAGGCTTAGCTTGACTTTAAAGTTAAGTGATGAAAGCTTATGTAGTCGGCAATTGTTCACCCGTGATAATACTCTGCTCTTGCCATCAGGAGTTCTGTGCTTTACGAAGGTGAGTAAGAATAATTAATCATTTTTCAGACAAAGTACCAAGGTGTGGGGCAGTTAATGACTGGCACCGAGTGAAAATAGGCTCAGAGCTGACCAGCATCGTCACCTTTGGGGAAAATCAGAGCGCTGACGTCAGGCCTGTTAGAAATTCAGCTCTTGGGTCGCTGGTTCTACGACTGATGGCTGGATGAGTAACAATTTACCCCACACCAGGCTCTTCACAGATGACATGGCGTCAGAAGTCACCAGCATAAAAGGAGGTTTGGGGTAAGACTCTTGTTGGCACAGCCCCAGCCCAGTGTGAGCCTGCACCAGCCTTTTAAGAGACCATCTCTGGTGTCAGTCTTGCTTTGATGGTTCCATTTAATCAGTGTTGTGTGTTTTATAATATTCTGAAGCTTAAGAACACCGTGACGTGGGAGATGCTTCCAGGTTTGTATCACAATAGAGTTAAGCCTGTGCAGTGTTGCGAGCAACCGTAAAGGAAGCTGTGCTAAAATTGAGGATTTCAGGGGACCTGTATTAGAAAATACACACACACCCCCCCCCGCTGTGTTTCTAATAATTTTTTGATTTGTAGAGTAACTATCTAATAAGGTTTCTGGGGTATTCCAATACTGCACAGAATCACCTAATCTGCAATCTAAGTTAATGAAGTGCCTTGGGATACTTAACGTCGCATTCCACCAGTACGTGGCTGTTACTCTGTCCGGAGCCGCTTCTCTCGGGGAGGTTTGTTGGCAATTCAGACAAGTGGAGGTGCTATGAAGGAGCAAGGTGATGTGGGACCAGTGGCAGAGGTCCAGCCAAACTCCACACATCCTTTGCTGGGAAGGGAGGGAAAATGCCAGCTTTGCTCTCCTCAGAGCTCAGCATGACACGTCCTGGGGCAGCCCTGCAGCATATGGCGGAGCAGCCTTCTGGAGGTGTAGCTGTATCTCATCCAGGTATAGCCCCAGGAAACAGTTGTTGCTATTGGACTAAGCCAAATTCCTGACCTTTCTTCAAGGCTACTGGCTTCACACCATTCTGGAACGCTGTTTTGTCTTCCCTGGTGCAGACCTGTTACTGGAAAAGTGGATGATGACAGCTTGTGAGCTATGCATCCACCCAAGACATTTACCGAACAAAATAATTTGGCTGGGGCCAAATCTTTCATCTCCTTTCCTACCAAACTCTTTCCAAATCTAACAGCAGAGCTAGAAGCACCCCACAGTACTCCAGGCATTGAGTGTGGTAAATTGGAGATCACCATAGCCACTACTCATTGAGATGACACACCAATGTCATTTTTTCAAGCTGGCCTGGCATTTAAATTTATGCTGAAAACCTCCACTGGCTTCAAGATTTTGACTGGGAAAGTCTGCAAGAAATGTGTTAAATACCTGGTGAGTGAGTGAAGATGCTAGCAGCAATCAAGATTTTTTCCAGCACAGCTCTCTGCAACCACAGTTCTTCACCGCAGACATGTAAAAGCAAGCGCAGTGTGACCTCCGAGCCAGACTGCAGAGAATCTCTGGGAGAGATGATGCTGGTATTTCCTGTGATACTCAGCACTCGTGTTGCCTAGAATATAAAAAACCATTTTACATCTGCCTGGAGAGGTATAGAGAAGATTTGATCTATATTCTGGTCAAGCACAGGTAGATGGAAGAGCTGGGGGAGCCATGATGCTGCACAGCTCACCAAGCCCCCCAAGTTCTTTGCCTTTTGGTGAGTTGGGGTTCAGACCATCTCAGTTTTCGCAAGTGGGTCCAGGACTTGCACAATGAGCTGCAATAGCTGCTCATGAGGACGTGGGAGGTGATTATTAACACCCAGCTCTCACTGAGTCTCAGCCATGAGTGCTTCTGAGCAAGACCAGCACCGCTCCGGTTTTTGGATGGTCAGCTGGGGCCACTGAGGCTTACAGCTGCTCCTTACAGATCCCAACAGCATCAGGGATGGTTCCCTCTGCTCAGCCCTTTCTCTTAACGTTATTTGTCTAGTTTTGTTATGCAGAGCAGGTTTCATCCTCTCTGACACCCCTTCTCTGATCTTGGTCAAAGCATTTAATCTCTGTGACCCACTTTCCCCACATGCAGACTAAAGGATGCTCTGAGAACGTGTTAATACTGTGCTTTGGAAATGCTATTTTTTAAGTTTTGTTGGGTGGGTTTTTTTGTTTGGTTGGTTTTTTGTTTGTTTTGCTTTTTTTCAACTTCCTTATCTTTTTTTCAGTTTTCAGAAGGAATATTTATCCTCTGGTGTCTCTCCAGCCCTTCCTGGGTTTTCATACTTTCTTGGTGCGCTCTCAGGCAGCAGGACAGACCTGCAGAGTGGTGTGTATTGGTGTGCCAGCACCAAGTACCGTTTCATTTTCTGCCATGTGCCTGTCCTTGATATTTAGTTTGACATTTTCTGGAATGAAGCCCTATTGTACAACACCCATCTAAACCATCAATTAAAGCTACTGGAGTTCCTTCTCTTTTGTACAAGCATGGCCAGTATCATAATCCGCCTGATACTGCAAGTCCTGAAAATATAAAATTAACTTCAAACACTGCTGATTCTGCTCTCATGGTAAGCCAGAAGTTCTGAGGCAGTCCTGGAAACTACATGCAAGCAAAAGGTATGGCACACAGATACCCTTTTTAAACATTTTTTGTATCATTTTGCTATAGCAAGGTCATGTCGGGTTGCCACTGAAGGGTGACAGCGAAGCATCCATCATCTTTAGCAGGTAAGAACCAGACTTGTCCATCTAACCAAAGCATCTCTGCAATGGGGGATGGCTATGCAGAAAGACAGGCACTTGATAGAACAGCACAGCTTGATAAGCTAAATCTAAATAAAACCATCAGGTCGTGCAAAGGTGATTTTTGTCATCCCCCGCATATAAGATTGACTATACAACTTGTGCTTAATTTTTTCTAGGAGTGAAAAAATCTGGTCGTTGCAGTTTTGAGGAGGTTTTAAAATAACTATTCTCCCATCTCTGTGGTTTAAATAGAATCATAACCATACTACTTATAGCCTAGGAAAGAGATAGGATGCCAAAATATCCAGCATTTTAATACAGTAAGAGAAAGAAAACATTGGCTTGGGTACCAGCAGGATTAGGAAAAAAGAAGGCAAGCTAGGAGTTAGAGATCAAAGCTCTTCCCTACAGAGGAAGTTTTTTAATTTTAAGGAGACAGATTCTGCAAAAGTTGGAACCCTGCTGAGAATCCCCAAACCAGGTGCATAAGGTATACTGGGAATAGAGACCCTAGTAACAGCATCCGTGCTTTGCCCCCAAGTCTTATCACAGCTCTACCTGATTAGTCACCAAGACTCACTAACAAATGACCTGATATTCCATGATGAAAATCTAATTAGCCCTGATAACAAACTCCTGCTGTGATCTGAAGTTCTCAACAGCCTTTCTTCTGTATGCAGATGCATTTTCAGGCAGCTGTGGAAATGATCATTAAGTGTTTTGAAGATACTCCATCCATGGTATTATTTCTCAGCCTGATTTTGGCAGTACGAAGCTTCTTTCTGCCTCCCTTATCTGCAGCTATGCCGAAAGCTCAGATTGCAAACTTCTCAACACACACTTCAAGAAGTGTTGCCTCTTTGGTGTTTGAGTCTGAGTAGGGGGTGGAAAAACCAGCATAAACCCAAACCATAAGCTTCCCCTAGTTTTATCCCCTGCCTAAGTCTGGAGCTGCCACCCTCTGCTGATGTCACATGCCTCTCCTGTGCTCCCTTCACAGGACAACTACTTCTCACTTGATGTCTAAAAAGTTTGGACTACTCTGCAGAAATGCTCTTAGCACAGGCACAGATTTCTCAGTGAAAACTGAGCTTGCCCTGTCACTTTGCGTGTGACTTGCTCCAGCAACTGTAATGATGGATGTTTGTTAAGTGTTATGTGATAGATCAGAAGGAAAGCAGGGACAGCCTTCTCTGAGCTGCCTAAAAAGTTGTGCCAGAATCCTGGCATCAGCCTGCTGGTTAAAAGACTTTGAGAAGCTTTTTGTCAAACAATAAAGCAGGTTAAAACGCCACGCTTAGTAACTGTAAATTACCCATTAAGAATCTAGTTTACAAATGAGTACAGTATTAAGCAAGCCAGGATGTTAAACTGCCACCTAAAATTATTCATCCACACTTACATGTGCTCTCTTCTATTGTTAATAGAGCAGCCACTACCTAAATCCAAAGTTTGGTCTCAGCAGACACAAAGGATTGTGCTATTTAAACCTGTTGCCCATGATGAACTTAAGTCTTCTTAAAAATAGCTTTAGTCACTTTTATTGGTATAAACACCTAAATTGAGATCTAACAGCAAATAAGGATTGTGCTTGTCCATCATAACCTCAGCTGTGAAATCTATTTGGACACAAGACATACAACCTTCCACATACACAAGTTATTTGACAGCAAAGCAGAATGCTGCCATTCTGAAACAATTACATACAGTAAAGGTTTTCAATATTTTATTAAAGAAAACAGTCAAAATGTACAAGTATTACCCAGGTTTGTAGATAACTTCCTATAAAGGCAGTAAAATATGAATTTCAATCTAGGCTTTAAAAACTGCTATAGTTGATTATTTTTAAAGTTGGTATTTTAAAATCACGTTTCACAAATAGTTTGGAAATATTACCAAATGAATAGTGCAACAAGAAAAATCGAAATGAGTTCTACACTGTTTGCATGTCAAGCAAAAGTTATAAGTAACTGCTTCAAATACTCAAAACCATTTGAGGATGAATGAACCCAACAGCTCCCAGCAAAAACTGACTTCCAACCACAATAGGAATGTCCTCTTCCTTCTTGTTCTTCACTTAAAATCAAATGATAATAAAACAACACCTCTTGAGGTCATCAAAAATAACTTTAGTATAAAATTGTCTTGGCCCTTATCAAATATTACATGAGTAAAATTGTTAAGCCTTTATCAAAACAGACAGGAATAAGAAAACAAACAAACAAAAAATGTCATGGCCTTAATCCGTATCTGTTGGAATCATGTCTAGAAACGTTAGAAGCAAGACCAGAAACTCGGAGCCCTGTTTTGTTTTTAAAAACCACACAATCACAGAAAGAAAAACAGCTTCTTACTGCCTAAGGTTTGGGGGCTGGGGGTGGGGGGGGGGATGTTGTGCTCAAGTACCCGTTCCCATAGACGGTAACCTGTTATGTTCTGAAGAGAGCATACGCAAAATATAGAAAAATAAATAAAATAGCTTCTTACAGCCTAAAGTTTGGGTGCTGGGTGGTGGTTTAGTATGTCCCCCCACAGGTCACACTCTCTTGCGATCCTAGGCAGAAACATGGAAAATGATATCCACCTTTTTCTTTTTTAGAAAGAGAAAAGCACCCCCTACATCCCAAAGCTCTTGAGATCACAAAGGATGGTGCCCTGGGTGCTCTGGATGCTTTGGCAGCACGGGAAGTGGGCTCGGAGACAGACCCTGAGCTCCTTGTTGAAGATGAAGCAGAGGATGGGGTTGACCCCTGCCTGGGCAAACGTCATCCAGACGGACGTGGTCAGGTAGACCTGGGGGATGGAGCTGGCCTTAATGAAGACCCGCAGGTAGCAGGCCACAATGTAGGGGGACCAGAGGAGCAGGAAAAGCAAGGTGATCATGTAGAACATCTTGCAGAGCCTTTTCTCCATCTTAAACTCCTCCAGCACCAGCAGCCTCTTGATCTGGCTGTGGGTGGCCTGCCTTATGCCCACGAGGGTGGGTGGCGTGGGCCCCCTGCCAAAGCCAGCCGTCCAGTTCGCAGCTGCTTGGCCGGTGGCTCCCGGCCCGTGGAAGGTCCAGTTCTGGCTGATGGCCGGTACCAGCTGGGCCGGCTTCATCTTACGGTGGCCGTGGATGAAGAAGAGCAGCTTGATGTAGACCAGGTGGGTGGCAGCAATGACAGCCGCCAGCATGAGCATGAAGCCCAGCGTGTCGTTGGCCTTGACGTAGCGGTGCTCGAAGATGCACTGCTCCTCCTCCCGGATGAACTTGTAGGTACCCACATCAAACACGGGGGGGAATGCCATGGCCATGGAGAGGGTCCACACCATACACACCACAGCCAGGCAGGTCCAGCCCGTCATGCGCTTGGCATAGAAGCGGTGGTGGGCAATGGCCATGTAACGCGTGACCCCCACGCAGAAGAGCAGGAAGGCAGCGTGGAAGCAGAAGAGCACGGCCAGGAAGGCCAGCACCTTGCAGCTGAGGGGTCCGTGGGGCCAGGCGGCCCCGCTGCGAACCGACAGCATGACGAAGGGGAAGCAGGCCAGCGAGCGGAGCCCGTCGGCCAGGCAGAGGTCCAGCAGCAGGTAGTACGGGGCGCGGTGCAGGTGCCGGTCCTTGAGGATGAGCCAAGCGAAGAGCACGTTGCCCGCCAGGCTCACGCAGAGGATCAAGCCCAGGGTGGCCAGTTTCAGCCCGGAGGCGCTCAGCAGGCCGCCGGCGCTGGGCAGGTGCGGGCTGCTGCTGCTCCCCAGCTCGCTGCTGTTCGCCATCGGGTCCTTCCTCCTCCTCTTCCTCCTCCTTCTCCTCCTCGGCGGCGCCGCGCAGGCAGGGCCGGGGTCTCAGCGTCGNGCGCTGAGGGGAGGGAAGGAGGGATGGGGTGAGGCGCGGAGCGGCGCGGAGCCACCCCCTTACCGGCGACGAGCTGCTCCTCCGCGCCGGGCGAGGGGCCGGCCGAGCCTGCGCACAGCGGCGGCGGCTCTGCCCAGATCCTGCCGAGGACAATGGGGTAAATCCCCCTCCTTCTTCCCTTCCCTCCTCCTCCTCCTTCCCTCCGCCCTGCCTCCGCCCCCACCCCGCGCAGCCCGGCCCCTGCGGAGCGCGGGGCTGAGTCACCCGCGCAGCGGCGCGG
>VXBZ01006559.1:370735-391611 GCA_013399135.1 Heliornis fulica
CGCAGCCGGGGCCTCCGCCGGCGGGGCGGGGCGGTGGGAGGGGGGTGGTGAGAGAGGGCTCGGAGGCATCCGGGGTGAGCGTGGGCACCCCCGCGGCGGGGTGGCCGCACAGGGACCCTCCCGTGTCCCCTTCTGGGGGTGGGGTGGCTTGCGGAGCCCGTGCATCGTGTGTGCGACACGGGTGTGCGTACGCCAGCGCTCACGCGTGTTGATACCTGCTGCGCATACATATTGGTCCAGTTGACAGAGCCCTGCACTGGTGACAGACCCGTGTCACCACCGCGCTGGATCCAGCCATGCCGGGTGGCTGCTGAACCCTCTCTCTGCACAGGGGAGCCAGTCCAGTAGCGCCTGTTGCAGCGGGGTGTCCCGTCCCTTGCTGGGCGGGGGAGGCTGTTCAGGGGAAGGAGGTTTGCAGCAAGTTAATGTGGTGGATGTTTCAGTGTGGACATCAAGGAGAAGGTGCCTGTGCGAGTCAGGAGCGTGACATTTGGGGTCTGACTGGGGTTCCTAAGAAGGCAGAAGGGAGATGGCAACATCTCCACACTGATGCCTTGTGCTTTTCTGTGTTGCCTCAGGAGGTACCAGCTCCCAGGCTCGGTTACACACAGCCTGTGGAGGGCTGGGCAGGTGTCTGTGAGATGAGTAAAACACCTTTGGCCTGATTAGCCCAGAGCTTCTGCTGATGTACCCATAGTGCCAGCGAGGGTTTTTAACAGGCAGTTTAATTAATATAGGCCAGTGAGATGCAGATCCTGGGCCCCTCTCTCCCACTTTGCCATCCTTGTGTATGTAGGGCAAGGCCTCTCCGTGTGCCTTGTAAGGCACGCACCGCTGCGTGGCCCTGCGCTCGCTGGAGATGCTAATGCAATTACCGTACTATTACTGAGTTTCCTTCATGGCCTCTTGTGAAGGACGTGTCTGAAATCCTTTCTGAGTGTTCTATTAAAAGCCATCAGTAAATTCAGTGTTATTCCAGAAACGATAGTGATTAAATCATCTGCATCAGCCCCTAAAAGCAGATGTCGGTGGAGCAGCTTTTAAGCAGATCTTTCTGGCTGGTGTCAGAAGGTCTCACTGTGTCTGACGGGCCAGGTACCAACCTCAATTGTGCCACCATCCATCCAGAGCATTTTCAACAGTGGTAGAACCAAACCCAGACTTTGTTCCAAAGATGTGTTGAGGTCAATCTGTATCACACAGGATTTTATTTGCCAGAGGATCTGGTCTGTATCTCTTTATTTATTGCCAGCGTTAGATGAGCAAAAAAATCCAGAGAGGGGGGGAAAAAAAAAATAAAAGCAACAGATAATTGAGGCTGCTTTTTGCTTCCTACCAGTACATCTGAGCTGTTTTCAGTTGTTAGGTTTCTCATTTGCACCGAAGTTTTACTGTGACAGAGAATTGCCCACGGGTTGTTCAGTGCTTTGTGCAATTTTCAAGGCGTTTCTCACATTTCGTGCAGCAACTTGAGCGCCGGGTGCGTGGTGCCCCCTCAGCAGCACCGGCACTGGGAGCAGTTCCTTGCTGGAGGAGCTGGGGACACCACGTACCTCACTTGCCCCCAGTGCAATATGGCACAGCGTTAAGGGACTTTCCCATGGCAAGGTGCCAGCAGCCAAAGCGCTTTGCCAAGCACAGGTATGAGGATTGGTTGTACTTGAAGGGATGTGGCTTTCTGTAGGAGCAGAGGAGACTTTCTGGCCTGTGTTAGCTCTGTGATCATTGCTATCTAGTGAGAAAAAGGGACCAACACACCTGTCTCCCTCCTCCATGCTTGCGGGGAGGTTTTTTTCCCTCTCCCTGAACGCTTGCCAGCACAGCTGAGCTGGCTCGGGAGCTGCTGTAATTCACTGCTATCTTGCCAGGCCAGCAGCAAATTGCTAGCTCATCTTTCTCCCACCTGTGGTGAGGGTAGAGCCGGCAAGGAATGGCACTTCATCCATCTTCCCAGGCCCGTTCCCCTGGTGGGGCTGCGGTGTAGTGCTGTAGGCAGCATGAGGCGGGAATTTGGGACCATCTTCCTCACGGGGCTGGCTGTGAGGTGCAGTGATACTAAAGGACCAGCCAAAAGGAACGGGGGAAATAAGGGACAGGCGAGGGGTTAACAGTCTTTGTAGGAGTGGGATCCTCGCTTCCCAAAGGGACTAATGTGGGGTTAGACCTGCTGGGATAACTCTGCCTGTTAATTACACACCAGCCCTTGTTCTCATCTCCCTGCTCCCAGCCAGGGGAAGAGCCCACCCTGCCCCAGCCAGATGCTGCCATCTCGGGGTGCTTTGCCTCCTCTTTGCATCAATCCCACCAGGTTCAACCAAGTTCCTGACTCAGTCTCAGTTCAGACATTAGGACAGTGCCACATTGACAGTATTTGACTAAAAACAATAAGAAATGGGGTATTTAGTAACTCCTCTGGGCTCAAGAAGCCCTTCCAGCCCAGTGGACAGGTGCCCAGAGAGATCTCCACCACTGAGAGTCAAAAGGAGCAGCAGGGACTGTCCCAATATCCCCACAGCAAATCCTTCTCCTTTTGTTCTGCCAGGCATCCAGCCCCCAGCCGAGCAGGAGCATCTCTACACGCAGATGTACCTCTGGACAGCACCAGGATCTCACCTCCAGTGCCCGGGCAGGAGCTGAGAGCGCTGGGTCTGTATTGATTTGGACATAGCCAGACAAGAGCCAGATCCATCGCAGCAGTTGTGGGGAACAGGTAATTTCTCGAGATTGTAATGGGTGTGTTAAGCTATTTCCCTTTCTAACTTCAATCACTTCATAAAACGAGTTTAATGAAGGGCTATTCTCTGCTTACAAAATGGTGCTGCACAAGCTAGATGGATTCTCTGACCTTTCAGTGTGCTTTACTTGAATTGGCTGCCTCTTCATGTTCTCTGCTCACTGCCTCAAACAGGAAAGACAGCTGAAATACTGACTCTTACAGAAAATGCTGTGGCATAGTGCCTTCTTTCCACCAGCCACCAGCATCCTTCCCAAAGCCTTAGCTATTTATTATTGGTGGTGATGTTTGTGTTCTTGTGTCTGAGAGCCTTGCATAATGTTTCTGGAAATGAATGTGTTCTCTTATCCTTGGTACTGCCGTAGTAGGAATCGGTGTTATCTCTGGAGTGACATAAGGGATGAAGTAGGAAATGTCTGGGCATGGCTGAAGGATGAGTGGGCCAGAGTCCCTCCGTGGCAGAGATGCCATCAGAAGCAGGACAGGTGAGCAGTCAGCCACAGCAATTTTGCTGTCACAGAAAATTCAGGCAAGGAAAGGTTTTTCAGGCTTAGTAATAAAGGAGACAGAAAGGTCAGGCTGGAGCAGAAAGGGATAACGGAGGCTTGAGTAGGATGCTGGCACAGGAAAGATTTGGATCCTCCTTCCCAGCTTCCTGTAATTCCCAGAGAGCTGTCCGGATGACACTCATTATTTTTGTTATCTTCACACCTAACAGAGTGAGTCAGGGACCAGGGGGCTACATAAGCAAAACAAAAAGCTGTCCCTTTTCCAAGGGAACATAAAATCCCAGCTGTGAGATGGGAGAGAGCATCGATATGGACCCTAGAGAAGGGGGAGGATGAGCGAACAGCGAGGCTGCAGCCTAGGGAATGGCACTGGTGTAACCGTGGCCATCACTCATCCCTGCAAAGGGAGGAGAGAGTACAGGAATATAATGAGGTGGGTTTGTGGGTGTTTACAAGGATCATGACAATACTTTGTGACAATGGCAGAACAGAAGATGGTACATTAAAGTGATGTTTGTGCACTGGCTAATGAAATCAGCATGAGAAGTTTTAAGTCTGCAGAATTTACACTCCTACCCAACACAACTGTGTGGCAGAGGAGTCATGTGTGCCCTCTGTAACCGGGCCATAGCCCTGCTGTGTGCCAAGGGAATGAAGACAGATTTTCCAATGCTGGAAAAACCCCAGCCTGACTCTTGCTTGGGTATGGGAGATGAGGGTCTGCCATCAGGCTGGGAAGACCACGGGCACGGAAAGCACCGCTGAAGCATTCTGCACGTGGTTTTTGTTCATGGAAGTATTAACAGGGTTAATGTACAAGTGACATCAAAGCAGATGAGAGTATTAATGTCACCGCTGAATCCCGGTTTCCTGGATGGCAGCAGAGGATCTGCAGATGAGCAGTCACATAGCTGCATCTCTGGCAGAGAGGCATCTGACAGCTAGCGATCACATTTTTCAAGGGCTTATTCCTGACTGTTTAATACTTCATACGCTCTCTTGGGGAGGGAGGAGAGAAGAACGGAGGAGTATATTTGGCACAGCAGGGAAGTGGACTCGGGTCTTTTCCATCCCTTAGTGCTGTGCTGTTGCAGCAGGAGAGAAAGCCTCCTTCCACAGCGGTACTAATCCTCCTCCACAGCGAGCTGAACGTTTTGAACTTGAACAACTCCTCTCATTTTTCCCCCATGTGATTGTGAGTCAGGCTGAGCTTCTCTATTCTTCTCCATAATTGAGTAGGAGATTATTTTGACTGGAAATAACCAGACACAGGTATCATGGCTATGAATGCCTCCATGCACGCCACTTGCTAAAAGTTCTGTAGCCCTCTGCAAAGGGAGCTGGTCTTTAAAGACTTGGCTCAATGGAGAGGGAAGAAAAGCAGAGGGGAAGAATAGCTCCTTCCTGCTCACTTCTATCACTGGCTCTGCTAAACTTAAACCGCTAAATTGTTGGTGACACGCTGTTCTTCAGAAGCAGATCTTTTGTGCTAGAGCTCCCCTGTGACACGGGGAATAGCCTCAGTGAGACAGGAAATATCCCTGACATGGGGGCTTTCTACAGGAGTTTGTAGCTGTGATTCCAGTCCTATGGGCACTCTGAGAAAGTTAGGGAAAGCTGTTCCCCTAAAATCTCCAGGGGAACCTCCCCAGGCATAGGTTTTGTTTCTTCTCTGCCTCTCACCATAGCTCTCTCCATGGGCTGCATCCACCACCATGGTGGGTGATGCTGCCAGACACCATGCCCTGATGGTTCCAGCTCTCAGCGGGTACCGGGGAGGAGGGTGCACCCCCTCCTCAGGGCTGAGTTTTAGCTACGCTCTCTTCTACTAGCAAAGCTGGATACCAAGGAACATTACAGGAGATCAGGCTTTCTCCAGTTTCTGTGTAAGCAGGATTGCTTCAGGCTATCAAACCAGCCTACTGCAGGCTAGCCAACTCCACAAGTTTTATTGGTGCTGTAGCAAACTCAAGCTACTGCTGCTCTGCTTGTGCATCTAATGTCTCAGCTGCTTACTGACGAGCTAATGAGCTTTTGGAGATACATGGGTGCTATAAACTCCTAAGGCCAGAGATAAGCAGCTTATTGCCTCTAGGAGCACTGCCAGCCCTTGGCTCTGCCGCTGCTGTGCTCCTCAGGCCCCGTGTTCTTCGTTAGCAGGAAGGGTTATAACGTCTGGCAATAAATAAGTGTACACCTAATTACACGCATACACGTGTGTGCTGCAGCCACCTCGCCCAGCTGAGGGAGAACATGGCAGCAGGACAAACAGGCAACAACAGGATTTGCACGCTGTGTTGTCACGTCTCCCTGCATGACTGACTTCAATCCCAGCAAACTGCCTTCCCTGCACAGGGGCTGGGCCATCTCGTCAGCGCAGGATGAATCCTCAACCCTTGTCATGGGGAAATGGCCTTTGGCACCCGACCGCTAATTCACCATGGGTAGCACGGGCAGGACAAAAGGTGACAGTTTGGATTCTGAAACAGTGTCTTTCCATTGGTTTCCTTGCTCTGCTGTTGGATGGACCCACCATGAGCACCTGTCCAGAAAATTCACTGGGTTAAATTAATTTTCAAAGTCGCAGTGAAAGGGGGGTTTTACTTCTTTAGTTTGAATTTAGCACTCGCTGTTCTCCATTCAGAACCATCAAAAGAAATCCTGTTGCAAATGGTCACCAGGCTGAGGTTGCTACTCTGACTGTACAGAGCTTTCAAATAACATCTGCTCGGCTAGCCAGAGCATCTTCATCTTTATTATTACATATTTTACTTTTCCTCCCCCTTTACATGTTACCCAGGTATAGATTAGCCCAACAGCATTCTTTCAAGGTGTAACTAGCAGCATGATTTTGTATGTGATTCTCAGGTTGCTCTCCTTGGAGCAGTTTTGGAATTAGTCATTGGAGAGAGTTATTTGAGGTGCTGGAGGTACCTTCTGATACCATCTTTTAACCTCAGTAAATACAATCGGAAAGCTTGCTTCTTTGCTGCTCTGTTATCATTATATATTATTTTTTGCATTGGTTTAGACCTGTGCACAGCTTCAACTGATGCCAGAACTACCCTCTCTGTGCAGATGGCTATGCTCTCCTTTCCTGTGGCTCCTTTCCCCCTCCAGAGCTGGTCAAAATAAAAGGATGAGCGATGCAAAACCCTTCAGCGTGACTAAAACTGTGAGATTAACCATATCCAAGAGTCCAGGTACACTAGTTGACTGCTGAATGTTTCACTGAAGGGATGCTGTCTGGTTGGAAAAATCCCTTGCCAGGGTGTTGGAGTGGGATGATAATCCAGCAGTGCAGAGATGACCGAGAGCAGCCATTCAAGTCAGTTCAATGCTCTCCACTGCTGAAGCAGTACAGACAGTTCAGCATCACGCCTGGAATTCAAATCAACCCATCACTGGCTTCATGTTCCAGGGCTGAAAGTCACTAACCAACCCTTTTGTATTTAAATTAGTTCTTCAACAAAGGCATTCTCTTGTCATTTAATTTTGAACTATAGAAATAGCAGGTAAAAAGGTTTTGCAGTTTAGAAGTGTTCATGGGTCTCAACCAACTTTATGGGCTAAGTAAAGCGTGAGAAACATTTTTTACCATACTGTCCTATCGACTGAGCTTTTAAGACAGACTGATGAAAAGGAATCTATTATTTTAATAGCACATTCTCTCTGGTAAAAGGTCTTGCTAACTTACTGAAGCAGAGTTTGAAATAACAGATAAAAACTGTCAAAAAAGCTGTGGTGAGGTTTGGAGCTGAGTGAAAATTGTGGCCAAAATCTGAGCTACTACATAAACCCCGAGTTAAACACCAAGATGCCGCAGGATTCCTTGGGTCCTCATGCAAGCTATTAAGGATATCAAACAGCTTATTTGTTTGGGCTTGAGTCTTTTTAATTCTTGGTTGTTTCCTTTGTGCAAAAGGTTTTTCTTTCATTGGGTGGTTTAATTTTTTATTTCTTTGGGCTTTTGCTCTTGTATTTTATTTAATGAAGTTAACTTCACTATACAGGGCTGCTGAGGGAAACTTTTTCTGGAGCTGAGCTAAACCTGAAGCTTTCATACCTGAGAGATGAAGAGTATGGGCTTTTGGGAAGAGCCAACAGGATTCCACATTTTTTGTGGTCTTGAAAAAAGTTGTTGTGCTTAAATAAAAACAAAGCTTAGAGTGAAAAAGAACCAACATTGTTTACATGCATAGTACAAAAACCTTGTAGAAAGACCCTGTGTATCATTTGAATGCTGACTGAATTACTTTTACAATAAGGACATGATGACTGGGAGGACTGTGGAGAGCTGCATGAATTTCATCCCTGCAATGTGTGAGTCCAGCCTGGAAAACAAACCTCAACTGCAAGTTCCGTAGGGCTGTTTGCAGCGATTCATCTCCAAGGAGGGAGGTGGCTCTGCTAACAATAAATAAAGTGGGAATTTGGACATTGATTTCAAAGGGATCTAAACCAAACTCCATGAAAAGGGAGCGCTACCATGTGATGCTGCTTTTCTTTTTTTTCCTATTAATGTGACTAATTAAATGTTTGTATTTTTTAAGCACTAACCGGTTTTTGATGGTCGTTTAGAGACTTTGAGAAAGTCAATAATTTCGATGAAATAAGGCTGTAGACTCCAGAACAAAGTCCACATGGAATCCGTGATGTTGCTAGGATACAGCTATTAGTATTTTTCAGTGGCTGGGGTAGGTTTTTTTTTTTGGTGTGGGTTTTTGGTTTTGTTTTGTCTTTTTATTTTTTTAATAAGAGTCAACCTATCCTCTCTTACAAACAGTAGAATACTTGCCTGCCTGATCCCATTTACACGATGCAATTTACAGTAACGAAGCCAAACGTGACCCATTAGTTTCCAACACACTTATTCCTGAAGAAGAAAC
The DNA here is from genome assembly GCA_013399135.1 of Heliornis fulica. Classification (NCBI taxonomy): domain Eukaryota; kingdom Metazoa; phylum Chordata; class Aves; order Gruiformes; family Heliornithidae; genus Heliornis; species Heliornis fulica. The sequence goes on from VXBZ01006559.1 coordinate 378,868, forward strand.
ACAAAGAGTGATTGTGACCTGAGCTATGGGGAGCACATTTTATCAGAGCTGTGATTTTTTCAAATGGTGTGCGGGATTTTCTCCCCGTGGGTGTTGGATTGATGAAGTCAGTCTCCCTCTAGTGGTTTATTTCCAGAGGGGCCCTTGGAAATGGACTTGAGTGGCATGGACTGGTACCAAATTTCATCGTGTGTGATGCAGAAAGTTGAATGATCCCTTTGAGCTGAAGCATAGAGCAGCCCTCGGCTCGTAATTTGCAAGAGTTGAGCATAAAAGCTCTAGAAATGCTATTTTATGTGGTTTTATGTTTTAGAATTCAGGTCGTTTTAAAGTTTCAGTAGTAGATGAGGCTTTCCATCCCAGGCTTACTCTGTGGTACAGGCTAGCCCAGTTTGCTCAGTGTGTAGGATGTGACTTCTGCATATTGTTTCCTTCAGCTGTATACTGGGATGCTTGTGGGGAAAAAAAAAAAATCAGTATTTAAGCTCATGTTCCACATCAAAGCAAATGCAAGATGCAGTGCCAATAACATTCTTTTTGGTTTAATATAACACAGAATAGCATTGTGGATGATGCTATTTTGGGATCCCCATGTTTGGGGAAGTGATATCTAAGTGAAACACTGCAGGCATTTTACTGGGAAACAAGGAGGAAAAAAAAAAAAAGGTCTTTGGAGTTTGTTTCTAACACATAACTTAGATTTGAGGTCTGCTGGGTTTCTTGCATTTATGACTCACCTTTGCTGGGCATCTCTCTCTTTAGCACCTAGCATAGCTCCAGTGCCTTACAAACAGGAGGAATGGGAAGGTGGAAGGATGAAAGCAGAAGCCTAAGTGAGGAATTCAAGTCTCCTAATTCCTGATGTATGGATTGGATACTGAGTGAAGTCATTGCAGCTCCATGAAGATGGTTGGGTAAACAATGAAGATATAATTTAAAGCATACTGAAGTCGCTACATGCCTTAGCTGTAAAAGACTTTGGATGAGGCTCAGCCTTCCTTCACAAGCGATGATAACCAAAGAGAGCTGTGATTCTGCAGTGCTTCAAGGGTCCTGGAGAGACTGCTCTCTTTCCAGCTAGCACACTAATCAGACATAGGTGTAGGACTGGTACTGCCTTCTTCATGCTCGTATCTGGCAGGAGTCCCTCCTGTGATTGGCTTTTTCATATACCAGAGGAGCTATCTGGACTATTTTTTTCCTTTATAAACTCTACTACAGATAGGAGAAATTTAGGATTGCCTGCTCCAGAAGTGAGCAAGTTCCTGTTCTGTTTTCATAGGCCCCTGGACCCACAGGTTATGAGATGCCATCACGACCAGTGAAGCGTTTTACACCGTGTTCAGCTACATAACAACTTTTAAGGGTAAGGTTTTACTTCTGTTTGACTTAATGCTCAGCTTCTGCTGGGCAATCAAGAATCTTTATCCATTGGGACACTGCTTAAAACACTTGCCTTTGGATGCTGCTCCATAAAAGCTGCACAGTGATTCCCATGATAGTGACTTTGGATCCAATTTTGGTTTTCATTGTTGTTTTCACTTTTCAGGCTGAAGTTTCCACACAGTGTCCTGCTCAAAGGTGGTTTGATTTTGGTTGATAACTTGGCCATTGATTTTGTTTATATGTTGTATATAAAGAATATGGATTTACTCCTAGCACGTGGAACAAAATTCTTACATTTTTAACAGCTCCACAGCTGTAAAAGCAGACATACAAATTCAGTATGCACACGGTCCTCCTCTCTCAGATTTTTTCTAGCATCACCCCAAGGCGATACAGTAATGAGTCCTGTGTTTACAAGGAGGTTGTGGACACTTCTGGGACACCCATGAATGCATGAACTGACTTTACTTTTATGCAACTGTATAGATTTGTTTTGGTTTTTAGACTTGCACAATGCATATGTAAGAACTTTTTTAGCAAGGAAGGAAAGGATCTAGTTGAGTGACACCACTTCTTGTATCAGTGACTGGTTATGTCAATTGTACTAGCTAAAGAAAGCTTCCTCTCTTTGAATTTGGTTGGTTCATGCTTTTGTAGGAAGGCTCCTGTGAATGGGAGCTGGCAGGACCCAGCTGTGTGAGGAGCCTCTCCCATGGAGCAGCACTTTGTACCGGGCAGGAAACCTTCTGTCCCAGGCAGGGCTGGATGCAAGCCCGCCAGAAAAACAGGGGCAGTGAGCCAGTTTGTTTTTAACAAAACAAAGTTATGCAATATCATTTAGCTCTGACATGTTCCCAATATGCAGCAAATGAAGAACTCACTAAATACAGTATATCTCTGGTCATATCATTTGAATATAACTTGTTTCCATGACAACCTCTGCTTAACAGCTTGGCTGATATGAAATCATTCCTAGATGAGGGAGCTTTTGCCAAAAGCATTGGGATTCAACACTTTAATACCATGTTTTAGTATTTGAAAAACATTTATTTAAGCCTCTGGAAGCAAATATCAAATAAAATCCTTTCATCCTCACCTCTGCTATGGCTCTTGGTTGATCAGTTTATCTTCCTGGGAACCTCTCTGAAGCAGCTCTTGTGTTACTTAATATGCCTCTGAAGTCCCAGGCAGTGTTTCAAGAGCAAGTGATCGTGACACCAGCATTTGGTAGAGAAATTACATTTCATGGCTGTTGGCTCAGCCTGTGAAGCAGCAGGACAGCAGCAGCTGGGCACAGCAGCCAAGGCTTGTGCTCAAGCCATCCCTCAAGTCCGTGAAGGTTTATACTCCAGCTAGCTCCACTTCAGAGTGAAAAAGAGGAGCTTCAGCTGGAAAGAGGTCTACTCCAACATTTCATACAATTTGCGTTATATCAGGAGCACTGAACAAACAAAACCCAGTTACCTCTTAGATGTTTCTTCAGTTGTCATACTTAGGGCCTCAGAAATAGCTGTGGAACACTTCCACTGTGGAAATAAATAAGACTGTTCACATCGTACTTGTTCCCTTCCTTCCAGGCACTGCATTGCATTAGAATATAGCTAAAATAAGCCTAATGCTTTCCTAATATTTATTATGTGATCAGGCATTGCAGTTGCCACAGTGATGGTACACAACTGTCAGCAGGAGAAAGGATGGTCCCAACAGTTTTAAGTGTCAGTCTGCCCCTTTGAACCACCATTGCTTTGTACCACAGAGCTATGGGAAAAGCTACCAGAACAGGCAGATAACTGTTCGAGCACATGTGATGTACCCATTGCTGTCAAGATTTTGGGATCAGCAAAGATTATGAGAGTAGGGATTTGAATCTCACATAAAATAATGGAAATAGTTAGAAAGTCTTCACTGCTTCTTTTGGCTATAATGTACCATCTTCAGCTCTAATTATCCTCATCATGGAGTGACATGCACCTTTGCTGTGCCAAAGTGATTCAGGTGCCTGAAAATGGATGCAGAAAAGCAGCACTAGGAGCAGACAGAATAGGGCAGAACCATATTTTCCACTCCACTTTTGTTTTGTTTTGTTTTGTTTTTTTTCTTTCTTGCTAGTAGTAACCTTGGAAAATTTCAGCTGTTGCCCATCTGAGACCAGCTGAACTAAATACCAGCTGATTTCTACTCTCAGACACCCAGTTCTGCTTGATAAGGCCTGAGCAGAAAACAATCTGTTGCTTAGATAATTCTGTAAGCAAAAGGAGGATGTGGCTGGGAAAAGGCCTAAGGAATAGAGCAGGAGCCTCTTCCATGGTGGTGAGCTTTAAGCAATTCATCTCACCTTTCCACTATCTCACAGCTCAGGATTGTACTGTAAGGGTTGGTTTATTGTAAATCTGCCTGAGGAGGTACAAAAACACAGGAAATAGCATGATGAGGGTTTCTTTAAAAAGGAACCTTCTAGATGTGTGACAAGTATAAATGAAATACCTTCTTAATTAAAGCCTTATAAATATCTCTCTAAAAGTGCCAATAATTTCCTGGGAATTCTTAGTTTCTGAACTGATTTTATCCAAGGTGTGTTGGCAGCATGAGTGGCTAAGCAGAAGCAGGATGCTGCTCTCACAGTTGTTTTTTCTTGTGAGATCCATCTTGGGAGCCTTGTTTTTTGCCTCTGTGTCACGACTTCTTAGAAATCTCTGTAGGCAAAAGATGTGCTAATTCAATGCATCCTGCAATTGCCCTTCCTCCACAACCAGATTAATGTACTGTTAGTTGAGATTCCCACAATGTACCTTGTGCCACTGTGAAGCCTGATATTTACTGATGTAAACAAGACATAAACGGAGGCTTTACATGTCTCATTTGGAATAATGATACAGGCTCTGCTGCCTGGTACTTTCTGTATCTTGGAGGTGTGGGGGTTGTACTTCTGTGTTGCTCCTTGCAGCGCAGATTGTTTATAACCGAGTAATTTGTTTTCAACCTGAGCTATAATGTCTTAAATGATGAGCAGCTTTCTGATAATGGAATCTGGAGGTTTTCACTGAAGTGTGTGGTTCCCATCAGAGGCAGGTGCTGGATCCAAAGTTACTTAGTTTTTGTAATATATTCTAGTGGCTTTGGCTTTATTTCCAGACTGAAGCTAATGCCTATCCAACAATTAATACTCTGTTGGCAACCTGAGCAGAAGTGCACAAAAAATGCATTAGGTGTGGAGGCTGTCAACAGCAGTCATGGAGGCAAGATGTGGCGCTTCAAGGCTGGAAGAAATCAGCACTCCTGTCTTCTCTAGGTCTTAAAACAATACTGTGCCTGAATATAGCCATTTATTGTGGGTTTATTTATTTTTTTTAGGATTAACATTTTTGGTGAGCTCACCATTAAAATAGAGAGAAAACTTGGAGTGAGCATACCAACGAATTTTTAGATTCTGAGCTTTCCCAAACAGTCATTATCTTGCCTTCTATTTAAAGAGGAGTAAATTAAATTGCAAGAGATGGTGCAACTGGCTTTCCAGATCTTATTTGATTTGGCTTAGCAGTTAGCATTTTCCATCTGCACAACATGATCATTAACTTTTTGTGTTTCTTCATTGTCACCATACAGAATGCTTTTTATGGGTGAGCTCTGCCCTTCCTGTTATAATTTTATTTCTTTAAGGGAGTGTATCTTTATTGATTTTTGGTTTAGGATGAAATATACATTAAATTATTCATCCTACTAAATGTGTTTACGAGAAACCTTTGTGATTCATGGTCTCTGATCCTGCTATCACTTATGTGGGTGTTTTAACTTTACTACTGTGCATAGTCCCACTGCAGGAGTCTTATTTTTTTTAAAAAATGCCATTATAGAAATAGCGTGAAGGTTATAGCACAAGCCATGCTGGGTTATGAGGAACATCTCCCTGTGCAATAGGCTGTGGAGAAGATGAGAAGACGGATGAGTTCTCTCCATCCCAGCCTGCTGGGGTTTGCATGGTTCTCATCCCTCTGTCTCGTGAACGTGAAAGGGTTTTGTGTCATACAAGGTGTTTTGTAGCGAGATCCCGTTTTCTGGATATCTCTGCCCAGACAAACTGAGGCCCAGGACCGCTGTCTCTGGAAGGACAGCCCTGGGCTGTGACCCACAGGGGTGGAGGGCCGTGGTGCCGGCTCTGCTGCCCGCCCAAACGCCTCATGGTCGTGTCCTCCTAAAGGCCCGACGGGACAGGCTCACCCTGACCCCCCACCCTCACACCGGGACAGAGCCGTGGGTGAGGGCGAGTGCATAAGGTGGGCCTGGGTCTAGGCCCCTTCCTGAGCGCCGTCTTCTCCCTTCATCTATCCGGCCCAGCAGCCTCCCGGCCCCTCGCCTTGCCGCTCTCCAGTCCCCCGTCCCACACCAGCGTCCCTCCCCTNGGCTGAGACGGGGAGCTTAAAAAGGGGAGAGTCAACCCCTCAGATTCCGCCTGAGGAAACCACCTCTGCTCTTCATCAGATTTGCTCGCCGAACAAATTGGACACAGGGCAATTAGTTAATTAATCTCGGGTGTGTGCCCCGGGGCGGGGGGGAGTAGTGCCTGTGTGGCTGCCCCATCACGGCCAGTTTGGAGGGGGGCTGGGAGCGAGTCAGTGAAAGCGGCTTTGGAAACGCTTTCGCTTTTCTAGTTGAAGGGACGTACGTTGGTTCGGGCAGTGTCGGCGGTGGTTTACACTCTAAATTTAGACAGGACTCTGGGAAGCCCCAGAAATAGAAGGCTAAAGGTTATGTCTGGGCTGTTTGTGCATCGCTGGGCTGTCGCTGACACCCCTGACCCAGTCCCACCGAGCTAGCCTTGACACGTCGAACTGCAAAACTCTTCTAATAGTCAGGTTTGACTCCTGTAGAAGTGCAGATCTTAAAATCCGAAGTCATCTGTTCTGAATTAACTGTGATGTGCATCTAGTCAGGTTAGATTCCAGGTGGTTGAAGTTTGAGCTCCTTATGGTCATGGAGAGCTGCTGCCAAGGGAGCTCTCCCCCATGGTGGGTACAGACTGACACAGGGGTACCAAAGTCAAAACCAAGACATAAAGTTTAAAATCGGATTTTTAATGTTGTTTTTGTAGTGTATATCTTCCAACATTTTGGCTTTGATCTTCTACATCTCCCTTTTCTCAATATTCTGCTGCATTACACACACACACCCCATGCGTCCCCACACACCTTTATAAGCCTTTCTGCCACTGAACATATACTGACTTACACTATCGGTAAAATTATCTTCTTTTTTGTAACTTTGCCATTTCTTTGTCATGAGTTGAAAAAAAAAAACAACAAACTGTTGAAAACACAGAAATATGCCTAGGTCCTTTGAATCAAATCATATAAATAACCCCACAAATTATTTCTGGTTAATCCTTTCGAAGTCATGGGGTAGTTGTGGTCAGATACTGTGTTGTGTTTTTTTTAAGAAACACCCTTTGGGCTGGTGTTGAAGCGAGGTGTCATCCAGATCTGTTTTTTACGAGCCATGTGTGGGTATACATGTGTATCTTTTGTAACCAACCTTGGAAGTTAAAATCCATTTCAAGTTCATGAGATAAATCGTGCTTTGGGCTTTTTCCCAAGTCTTGGTTCCACTGTAATTCAGTTGTTCTATTGATTTTTATTTTTTTTCCTGATCATATATAGGTGCATTTAAGTAGGTAGCAATGCTGTTCCTTAACTTACCAAGAGTGTGTACATAAGGGAAACAAACAGTAAGTGGGACCATATATACTCAAAACACTGTGTTTTGTTTACCAGCCACAGTGACGGAATAGCAGCAGGGAACAAGGATGACAGCTAACAAGGTATGCTTTGTACATTTAAAAGCCACTCAAGGTGTTAAAAAGCACTCAGGAGAGGCAACCATCAACTTAATTTACTGCAGCATATGGAGGTTCACATCTCTCTGCAGAGTCCCGCAGAGGTGGCTGTGATGTTTATTGGTATGCCCACATAGATCTGATGGAGGAATCATTGCTTAGGCTTGTGTAGGATGGACTTTCCATGGAGGATAACCACAACTGTTTTCTTAAGTAACACCTAGAGCGGAGCAGTGATGTTTCCTCTTGAGAGGGTATTGATTTTTGACTGCTGCTACATTTTACTCTGTACTTGGACTGAAAAGCAGGAAGAAGTGATGCTTAAGGATGAATAGATGTTGAGGTGGATAAAATAGATGTTGAGATGGATATGTAGTTATCTTTTCCTATTAAACTACTGTGAGAGAGAGTGATGGCATACATTTTAAGATCTCCAAAATGTATCTTTTCATTAAGTCACACTGCTAAAATAAGTATCTGTCAACCCAGCAGTACCTTCTATTGTAACTAGTGATATGCTGCCAAGTGATTCCTTTGGGGTTCGTGACCTCGCTTTTATCATAGTGTCACTCCTGCCTTAGAAGTAAATGCCTTTGTTTTATCTACATCAGCACTTGTTTCTGTGAATGCCTTGGCACAGGCTTAACATCTGGAGGCTGAGATCCTGTGGCCAGGTTCTGGTTCATTGCCATTATCTCACATGTGTCACAGGACATCTGCATTTCCCATAACTGCTAAGCTTTTCTTGTATATGTATCTAAAATAGTAACCATCTGATAACGCTCTCTTGTGTTTTACCCCGTGTGTGTTTGAGGAAAGTGAGCATGATGAAAGCACTTGGGAGAATATTATTCACCAGTTTGACAAGTAAGATTCCATCTGTGATCTTCAAACACTTGCGGGTCAGCAGTTTCAGAGATGCTGTCAGGTGTTTTTGTCTTGAGACGAGATTTCCTTTTTAACTGTTAAAATGTTTTAAGGGCATGTGCTAGAAAGTTTGAAGCCTGGAGTTTAGATATGCTGGTTTGCCTGTTCTGAAGGTCTCTGAGTTCATACCTATGTGTCTCCTTCATAAGACTTTAGCATGCAGTGATGTTACAGGGGGAATTTCATCAAGTCTTGCAGATGCCTTTGGTGCTGCCTTGCTTAGCTGGTTCATGGTTTTTCACACGCATGCTGATCTCAGCAAGGCCCTGGATTGGTGGAGGATCCTGCTTATAGTGGCCTCTGATGTGAAAGAGCACCTTTCTAGTGTTTGCTACACTTCATGGCCTTTCAGTTTTTTACAACAAAACTTCAATATGCATCACAAATCTGGTCATTATGTTTGTGTTTTGTAGTGCATTTAACACGGGGAGATGTCAAGTGAGATGGCCATCAAAGGCTGGGGTGTCCTGGCTAACAAGCCATTAGGCACTTGAAACTGTCCCTTTATGGGATTTGGGGTTGTGGGTCCAAGTGTGATCTTTGTGCAGATACAAAGCTGGGATGCTCATTGTTCTTTTTGATGTACTTGTGGGCACAGTGCAAATACTCTACTTGACAAACCTCGCAGATCATGACTGTTGTTTAGCCTGGGTATTGTATGCCATCCTATGCTTAATGCTGCACCAAGTAAGCCTTTCCCTAACAAAGTAACCGAGGGAACACACTAGTACTAGCAGCTCGCTGATGTTTTTCAGCCTCACAATGAGAAGCCTGAGGGGTTAGTGGTAGCAGTTTTTGGTCCAGCATGTGGCTGTACACATGCAATAATGAAGATGTAGCAGGTCTTTACAAAAAGACATTTTTTTTGACGATCTGACTGCATCTGATCTGCCAGCGTTGCTGACAAACCTCTTTCAGTCAACAGCGAGAAAAAACCCAGTGCCCTTCAGTACAAATCAGCACCATCAGAAATTGAGCATGGATCACACAAAAGCCTAGTACAGAAGTCTCATTTCAAGATAAACCTTGTCAAAGCTGTGATTGCTTCCGTGCAAGTCTGAGTGTGCAGCAGTGCGGATCGCGTTGCAGGATGGTGGCCTGCCCGCCTTGTCTTCTTGCCTGACTTCTAACAGTGCTTTTCTGGGTAATGTTCTTTCTCTTGCAAGAAGAGTTGAACTCTTCTGTATCTTTCTGAGAGGAACAATATGTTTATAAACACTGTCAAATGTAATGCGCTGTTATTGGTCTACCCTTGGAAAGGGAAAATACTCTTGTGTAAAATCATGCTTATGTGCTGATTTTTCTCTCTCTGTGTTAAACTGGTGAGTTCTGTAGAAATGAAATCTATGAGATAAATTCTGATAACTAAACCATTTTCATGGTAATTGTGAATCTTCATAACTAAACGCATCAGATACTTGAAACTAAACATAATTTGATTTTTTCCCCAATAGCCAAATCATATTTATTGAGGTTCATCTGTTTAATCTATTAAAGCTTATGAGTAGGTGGCTTACAATGAAAAATTATAGTTAATATTTTAAGAACATTCAACCTGGTAAATGCATTTTGACAAGCTTTGATGGCTTGAAATCAGAATGGTTTACCAGATTTACTTAGTTGCCACAGCATGTTTTTGAGTTTATGCTTTTTAAGTAAATATTTTGCTTATTTATCTCAAAAGCAGTTGTGGCTAAGCACTTACAGTGATGTTTTCAAAAGTGCTCAGCAGCTTTTCAAGCTTCCACTAATGCTGCAATTAGATTCCCACTGGGAAACAAAGGCCAGTGTGAGCACATAGGGAAAAAAACAAACCCCTCTTCTATCCTTAATTCTTCGCAGGGAAACAGAAGAGCTACAGTTCAGCATCAGACATTAACATAAGCACAACCACCTGGAGGTTTATTCACAGATAAAACAATGGAATTTATCTTTGTATCCTTTTTTCTTCATTCGTGCTGGAATAAAAACAGAGTAGTGAAGCGAGCTGGCATTAGGATTCAGTTTGTGTAGGTTATTTCTGTTTCCAGTTCCACTTTTAACTGGTGGCCATGTGTTTTACCATGAGGTGCTGTACGGTGGAGTCTGGGCTGGTGAGGCAATGTGGTTATTCCTGATACTGCACTAAAACTTCTCTATTAAAGATTCTGAAGATGCAGAAGAGTGGCATCAGAGGGCACAATACAGGCAGGCCAGGAGAACTGTTGGATAGTTTTAAGTGCTGGCTCTTCATGGGGAACCCAGATGTGCATCTCCAGTGGTGTGGCAACAGAATAACTCTGCCCTTCCCCAGAAGAGCTGTCAGTGCCTGTCTGATGCTGTGATCCATGTCCTCTCACTGTTCAGTGCTTCAGTGTTTGTAGAGTTACTTGGAAATGAGTTGTTCACAGCTCAGTGTGGTGTATCGGATCAATTTTGTAGTTGATGGTCGTAAAACTATCAAAAGGGAGGAATCCCATAACAATTTCATTACAAGGGTCAATAATTGCAGGGTTCCTGTTTTGTAGTAGCATGTATATATGTAGTAGCATGTGTATAGAGGATTTTGGCAAGAGTACACAACCGTCTTACTACTCCTAGCCTACAGTGTGTTTGTTGGAAGAGTCACAGAAACAGGAATTTCTACAAGTTTCTGCATTTGGAACTCATCAGGCATTTCTGCTCACTTAACTTAAACTTAGTCTATTCAGTTAAAAAATAAAAATCACAATTTTGTGGGTTTCAGTGCACAAAACCGACCCCTTTGGGCTGATCTGATGAACTTATTAGTGGCTATCACACAAAACTGCGGTTCAGATTTGTCAGTGATGTGGAATTTTGCAGGAAGTTCTGGGCTTTTTCCTCTGTGATTAAAATACTGTCTTTGACTTCTCCTCATCCATTAAACCAGATTTGTGCAAGTATAATTTCTGCAGCAAATGATCCTGAAACTTTTAAATTGATATATGTTATTTTATCATTGCCAGCCTTTTCATTCTTGGTTTTTTTTTTTTTTTCATTAAAAAAGTTTGGGGGGGGCAATGCTCATACCCATAAATCATTGACAATTTCCAGAGCTGGGTGAAAGGCTGAAATAATTCCATGTAATCTTGTGGGCACGGAGCACTTGCCATGCAGGTGACTACAAATAAATGGTCAAACCAAGTAATTTGCTGGTTGGTTGGTGTTTTGTGCCAGTTGGTCACATACTCTTGAAAGTGTTATTTGCAACTATCAAAATTAACCATTTCATGGCCTTGGCATGAAATATTCTGTCTATCTCATCTGCTCTTTTAAATAGCGTTGAACTTGCTGAATGCCTGCCAGGGTTATCTCAATAACCTTTGAAGACTATCATTAGAGAATAGATTTTAATCTGTTATTTGAATTCACCTATTGCAGCATCTTTATGTCAGCGTGAGTACAGGGAGCGGCAGTGCTGCGTGTTGTATGACAAAGTCAAGCCCATGTGTATTGGTAACTGCTCAGTTAGCAAACCTGCAGTAGTAGTGCTGAAGTAACTTGTTTGGCAGTGCTCTGAGACACCAACAGGCAGAGTTATCTTGGGTTTTGCTTGTTTGTGTCCTTCAGTAACTGAAGCAGAGCTTAGTAGAGAGGTGCTACCTTGGTCAGCAACAGGCTGAAACAGGCGGTGGTTTCTTGCAAATCCTCGATTCCCTGCAGTTACATCAACTGTTACATTTTCTGTCTAACTTACTCCTGTTAATTTTTGATACATTAAAAAGTCACCTGAATGACTGTTCCTGCTAAATACTGTGCATTTCTCTTCTCGTTCCTTAATGCTGAATGTAGGGGGGGGCGGGGAATCCCCAAAATGAAAGAAAAAAACAAAACAACCCTTTGATATTTTTTTTGCCTTTTTCTTTAGAAATACTACTTCAGCTTCTGGAGGGGAGAGGGGAAATGTGTCCAGTTTTTAGCCAAACTGAGTGTGCCTTAGCAATTCTCATTCTTCCCCCTAGGAATTGCAAGAAGGGTGCTATGATGTGCTGTCAGCACAGGGACAGGAGTCAGTGATGTCTGAGGACACGGATGTGCTGTCCCATGCCTCATGTGCCGGAGAGCTGTGATGAGGGTTATGGAGAATATAGACTCATTTAGGTTGGGAAAGACCTTTGAGATGGTGTGGTGCCGTCTGTGCTGTGTGTGCCTGAAGAGAGCAGCTCTGGGTGGGAATTGGGAATAGTCTGTATGAGGGTGAGCTTGAGAAGTTAAACTGTGCCTTGGCGTGCATTGGCGTAACCTTCATCTCGCAGTAAAACCAGCCCCAGGACCTCTTGGTTTATGGGAATCTCTGCCAGTACATAGTCTTGAAGCGATCGATGCTGGTGGTGCCTGAAGTCTCCAGAGATTTCCCGCGTGTTGGGGATGGTTATAAGGCCCGTGGGCCCAGAAGGGAGAGCAGTCCTTTGGGACTTGGTCCTCTTCACCCATCCGTGGGTAGCCCAGCCGTGCTAGGATACTGTGGAGCCTGATGTGGGGTTAGGTGTGACCTGTGAGCCTGGCGCTGTTAAGGGGTGAAGGAAGCTCCCCCCCAACTCTGCCTGTTTCCCCCTCAACAGCCTCCCCCACAACCTTGCTCCCCCCTGCCTTCAGCCTGCCCC
>VXBZ01006559.1:391683-409202 GCA_013399135.1 Heliornis fulica
TGGTGCCTGGCAGCAGCGGGGTCCCACACAAGGAGCTCCGTTAGTCTCGACTTAAAATCCAAATTCACCTATTTCATCTAAATAGTTTACAAAACAACCTAATTCACCCAAAAGTATAAAAGGTTCTTCCACACCCGCCCCGTCCCCTCCCCACACACACACCCCTGAACGTGTTCAAGGCCAGGTTGGATGGGGCTTTGTGCAACAGCAGAGGGTGTCCCTGCCCATGGCAGGGGTTGGACCTAGGAGGCCTTTAAGGTCCCTTCCAGCCCAAACCATTCAACAATTCTCTGAATGATTCATGGTAATTGGAATTGGAGTTTATCGTGCAACTTTGACACGTGAATATTTCAGCTTTACACTCCTGTGATTCACTTCCACATCCATCTCCCTTCTACACCCTCCAATAAAGTCAATATTTTTATTAATCTGCTTTGTTTTCAAGGTCACTTCCTGGGACAACAGCAGCTGAATACACATCTAATTTGAAGAAGATTTACACGGTACAAACAGTCCAGGTGAGGTGCAGAGCTTTGCTCTAGGGGTTGCCACATGTTAGTAATGTAACTTCACACCTTAAGTTTCATATTTCCTCATACAGGTGAGTCACAGTTGGAGCTTTGCTTACCTGTGGTACGAAACGTGAGTGTTGCTGGTTGTGTGTGGTATTACTTCATTATCATTTGGATTTAATTTGGCTTTCCAGACCAGGAAAGAAAGAGCATTGCATTGATCAGGCAAGCCACCTCTTCTTAAACTTTCCTGAGTTTCTACCTTTGCCTCCCTCAGATTTCTATACTTGATGTATTTTAGATATTTTCCTTGCTTTTTCTCAATTATTTTTTTAAATACAGAAAATTATTACACAAAGACTAAAAGTTGGATGTCTCATACCATTTAAAACTATTTTTAATGATCTTTCATCCCTTCTCGTGACTGGGTAATGGCTGGTAGAGAGAATTGCCAAGGGCCAGAAAATTTTATCCCATACTGTTGCAATCTTTATTTCCAAAATTGTGCTAATGAATAAGGATTAGATAATAGTTTATGAGTTGCACTAATGCTTAATATTGCATCACTGTGTGTTGATGCAACAGAAGTCTTTAAAAATCATTTCTTATTCCCAGATACTGGATAAAGAAGAAAGGGGATTGGGATCTTCCAGTGATCCCTCCCTGTTGCTCACCACTGCTCTTGGTGCCTTTTATCCACCCCAAACACACGAGAGCTTCTGCTTTTACCAGCAGAAATGCTGGGAAGTAATCTGATGGTTCATGGTAACTTGGATCTTCCCCTTTCTCCACAGTTCCTATATTAATATAGTGCATCTGATTGAAACTTTTCACAGATTTGGGCAAAGTAGTTGGATTTCTGGTTAAGCATTTAGTTCAACAGAATTGTTGCTGTGGTGTTTTTGTAATTCAAGATAATCATAATGAAGTTTGACAGACGTGAGACAAGGTAGATATTTAAGGTATACTTATATTTTTAATGTGCTAAGAAAATTTTATACACTCATTTGTACATTTAGTGTAACTCTGATTTTGATGATTTTTTTTCTCAATTCCTAAGGAGTTTGATTCTAAAGTAATCCACAGTTCAACTGCTTTCCTTCTTTCTACCCTCACCTTGCACAGAACTGGCACCTAAAATAATAATTAAAAAAAACTAGAGTGACATTTCAACAAGTTCTTTCCTGAACTTTGTCATAGAAGGTGCCACTTCTCTGGGAGCAAGATATGTAATTGTTTTTGAGAAAACGAGCAAGGAAATAAATGTGCATGAAACTTACTCTTTTGTGTTAATTCAGCTAGTGGGTTTTCTTTTTAAGGATTTCTGGAGTGTCTACAACAACATTCCTCCTGTGACAAATTTGCCTCTGAGATGTAGTTACCATTTAATGCGAGGAGAAAGGCGGCCGCTTTGGTATGTATGTTATCCTTAGACATTTCTGGGAATGGAGAGTGAGGAAAGCTGAAGTGGTGAAAGGAGGCAGGTGGGGGACAGGAGGGTCTTGTTTCTGTTGCCTGCAAACCCCTGAACTCGAGACTTGAGAAAGAAGTGTTCTGAGGGTCTTGTTAAGCTTAAAAGTGACATGTACTAAGCCTTTATTAAAAACACAGGCTGTAATTTACTTGTCCATCTCTGAACATAAAAGTGAGAAATTAAATTATGAAATGGAAACAACTAAATATATTTCTGGATTTCAATTCAAGAATACACAGAAATTGTTACTTCTAGTTGATTTATTTGTAACATTCAAATCTTTTTCTTTCCACTGAGGCTGGTGTAACAATGATGACTATGACTGATGGTGCTTCACTATTCTTCACCTATACAAAAGCATATAAATACATATATACCTTGGATTAAAACTAATTTAAGGTATTATGAAGTGATTCACTGCAGCGAATTCCTACTTGATTGAAAGGTAGTTATGGAATAAAGCATAAATCATTGAGGTTTCCCTTTCAGAGAGGCAACAAATTTTTTCATGAGTTTTTTCATGAGTTTTGCATACCTAGTGCAGTTCCACCACATCTTAATTAGACAGCCAAAGCCCTTTCTGAAGAGTTTTGATATTATTTGGCATCATTTGCATGGATTGTGATTGCATTAGAGTTCTTTAGCTTGATCATGGTATGTCTGACTGGGTGGTGACTTATTATAGGGGGTTTCTGTCCTAATCTACTGAAGGAAGTTAGCAATTTTCTCAAGTGAAATGCATCTGAAGGTCATTGTTCTTTGTAAGGATGAGTGAGAATATTTTTGGGGTTGTTTTATTCTATTTTTAGTTTTGATTTGGCAAGTGACTATTAAAGGTGTGAAATGCAGATATCTTTTCTGAAAATACTACGTTGGTTTTAAGGCTGTCAGAGCGAATGTAAATGCTTTATTTTAGGAAAGGGATTGCAAGAGGTTGATCTCATCAGTAACCTGCTAACTTTTCAGTGATTTACAGCCAAGAAGCTTTTCACAGACTACAGTTACAGTATGCTGGCTAATTGTAGTGTTGGGATTTCTTTAGGAGGAAAAGCAAATTTTGAAGTAAGAATGGAGGACTGCATATTTTTGAAGATGTCCTTCCAAATTTTTCCCCCTCCTTTTCCCAGTGTTTGTCTGGATTGGTGGGAAAACATTGACCCTGGGGAAATCTTGATAGATCTTTCACTGGGCTTAGATATTCCAAAGATGAATTTTAGGTTACTCCTTAAACTTTGCTGTATTACAGAGTTTTGGCAGGAAACTAGAACCCTAATTTAAAATCTTATAAAAGAATTGTGACAGAATAAACTCGAAGCTCACAGGTTTGTACATTGTGCATTTATCATTATGAGGCAGTTTAATGGTTATATCTGCCCTGACCCTGGGCAGCTTCAGCCTTTCTTTTAATAAGGGCAATTAATTTCAAACTGTCACAAAACTGAAATGAAGTGCTCTCATGTGCCTTTGTTAAACTGGATAAACTTGAGTGTAATAAGCTGCTTCTGTGAAAAATATGTCAGAGATTTTTCCAAAATAAAAGGTTACCATGGTAAAACGTAAAATGGCTTTGTGGCTTGTTCCCATATAGTGTGCAGCCACTTCAGAGATGGCCTGTAGTCAGGGAGAACATATGTAATTCCCAATGCACAAAACTTAGGAGAGCAATTAGGTGCTGAGAGATACACTTCTTCCAAACAGTGAAAGAGTTCTCTGTGATGTCAGAAGTCATAGGTTGAGTCATGCTACCTGGAGTCAGTCATTGCCTTTCAAATGGGATTTTTCTGGGAAAATTAAACCCCAAGTATGGGTTTATTTAGATATGAATGTTTATTTTACTAATTTATTTCCTATAATTAGGGAAGAAGAAAGCAATGCCAAAGGAGGTATATGGAAGATGAAGGTTCCTAAAGAAAGTACGGTATGTCATATTGACTTTGTTCAGTAAGAGGGTTTCTTTGTACTCAGGAGGATGGATCCAGGCTCTTCTCCGTGTTGGTTAGTGATAGAACAAGGGAAATGGTTAAAAAAATGGAACATAGAAAGTTCCATCTTAATATAAGGAGGAACTTTTTCCCTGTGAGGGGGACAGATCACTGGGACAGGCTGCCCAGAGAGGTTGTGGAGTCTCCTTCTCTGGAGACATTCCAGACCAATCTGGACACGTTCCTGTGTGATCTACTCTAGATGATCCTGCTCAGGCAGGGGGGTTGGACTAGATGATCTTTCGAGATCTCAACTCCTGACATTCTGTGATTCTGTGATTCCATCTAATAAAGCTGTTGTCAAGCTTTTAAGTTCCAAAATCACCCAACACAACAACCAGACACAATTTCAACATCCATCACCTTTTACTTTAAGCCAACGAGCAAGTTCCTTCTAAGGTAAATCCATCTATCTTGCTTTTGATAACACTTGTCAATGCATTATCAAGAAAATGAAGGCTCCATTGTTATACTCTATTTGGAAACATGGTGTTTCATATTTACCTGTGTTCTTAAGACTGTTTGCTTACAGGCATGCAAAGAAAAATATAAAAAAATATTTTCCTGATAATACTACATTCTAAATTCTAGCCAGAACCTTGGGAATACAAAGTCCACGCATAGCCCAGCACAGCTCTGGTTTCACTGAAATGCTTCTAATCTCAGAACTATTTCTGCTTGGCATTACTTGTTTGCACCTCTGTGTGGCTGTGAGTAGTGCTGTGACTTTCTGTAGCCAAACATGGACCAAGGGGTTGTTTCCACTAATAGCTAATCCCACCTCAAGGCTTGCTCCCACTGGAAGAGGGAATACCTTGCTAATTCCTTCCTGATACTGCTTGCACTCGCTGTCATGCTCATTGGACTGTTTTGAGAGCTGGCTTAATGCACTCTGATATCAGAAAATATCTCCTGTTTATTTTATTTTTAATGTAAGCATATGACCAGGAGAGTTTTTTAATGGATATAATAGAGGAGTGGGGATCGTGCCCTTTGGCAGCAGTGTGTTGTCAGATCACCTTGTCTGCATCTTTAAGACTGTAGTACTGCTTAGGGTTTTTTTTTCTCTCTCTTTTTAATTTTTTGTTTTTAAATTAAAAAAAAAGTGTAAGATAAAATCTGTTCAGTCATGTCATTGTTCTAGCCCTGCTAAAAAAATTTTCTTTCTTTTCACACCCCTAATCAACTGCATGTAATTTCTCTCATGAACTGTCACAGTGAGGAGATTTGACCTCTTCACACGTGGTGTTTATGTTTCTAAATGTGTTCTGGATCAGGCCTTTAAATACAAGAAGTGTCAGAAACATGTGACAGCCTTGTAGAAGGTATTAAATGCTCAAAGTGGTACTTGAAATTTCAGGCAAAAGTTAATTGATTTTTGCATGTTGGCTTTTTTCCCCATATGTGAATTGCAGCTTTCCTCCCCTGCAGTCTCAAGGGATCACAAAAGACTGAATTTTTCTTTTTCCTCTTCTTCTTATATTCCAAGGTGTGAAGATTGTCAAAAGTGACAAGTTGATTGTGGAGCCTACATTATTGGGTGGCCTCAGAGGCCTTGTTTTTCCAAGGCTGAATGATAGTCCCTTTTTGAAATGAAGGTACTTTTGGACATACCACACATCCCAGGTCACTTCTGAAAGGTTTAATTGAAGGCTAACTTCAGTCAATCTTTAGTGCCTCAGCAAATAGCACAAATAATAACTTTATGCCTCTTTCTTGTTTTTTGGTTTTGTTCTTTGTCACATGTGCACACAGCATCCCCTTGGCTAAGACAACCCACCTCATACAGACCTAACTCAAAAAGATGATATGCTGCAGCAGCTCTTGGTGAGGGTGCAGAGGGAAGAAAATAGTGTTTTTTTTTCTCAAGGTAACAGTCTTTCAAGTGGTATGAAAAACTGACTGGCAAAATACTGACACTAGGATGCTGTTGCATGTGTACAGAGACACATCTGTAACCAACTTTTAGCATGAAAACTGATACTTCTTAGATCCTGGCTAAAGTGCTTCCTACCCTTGTGACCATTAGGACAACACACAGCACCTGGTAATGAGAGTGTGTGTGGTCATTCCCATGACATTCATTCACAGTACATGCATTCATAGTACACATACATTACATACATTCACAGTATATGAGCTATTCCACTGGCAGGCAAAAGGCACAATGTCAGAGGTTGTCACGATGACACCTTCAGCCTGCCTTGGGAGCATCAGATGGTCCTTCCCGTAGCACAGCTTCATATGATGAATTGGATTAGAAGATAATGAGTTACAGAAAACCTTTGTTAATATAAAAGATGGTTTAGGAGTACTCAGAAACAACTATTAAAGCCATTTGTTAGATGGCAGGAACACCTTCAACCAGATCAGGTTGCTCCAAGCCCCATCCAACCTGGCCTTGAATGTTTCCAGGGATTTCCATCTACCACCTCTGTGGGAAACCCATTCTGGTGCCTCACCACCCTCATTGTAAAAAAGTTCTTCCTTATATCTAGTCTGAATCTGCCCTCTTTTGGTTTAAAACCATCACCCCTTGTCCTCTCAAGTACTATATGAAAAAATCTTTATGGTGATATAGATAAATAATAACACTGTTTTGGACCTGGACCAACATAATGCCCTAAGGTGTAACCCACACCTTAGGGCATTATGTTGGTCCAGGCATATTTGAGGTTTTGTATGGGCTTAGGTGATAACAAGTGTCAAGAGAAAATTAGTGTTATTAGCCAAAAGCCCAATCTGCCAAAAATACCTCAGCAGATAGCTTTTCATCCTACTCTAATTCTCTTGCAAACATTTGGATTTGTTGAAAGATGGGCTTGTTTCATAATCAAGGCAAGTTAGACATGATGTTTAAAGATAAATTAATTTACTGGTAGGGTTTTCAGGCACTTCTCTTATACTGGTTAGTAATTCTTTTCTATAGAAAGAAATGATTGCAAGTGGAGCTTTATGGTCTTTCATCATGGGACAGTCTTGTGAGAATTTTATTTTCATTCTTTACATAATTAGTATGTTTGAGATGAATCATGGACACATATAGTGAAGGTAAACTTATTGCTCAATATTTAAAATATTTATCAGAGCAGTTCTCTGTAACAGCAAGTGTTTTCAGGGTCTAAATTCTTGCTCCAACTGTACTGAAGAGATTAATTTATATAACACAGCATGTACTTAACAATAAATGTTTTAGGTTTTTTTTTGTCTAGACAACCTCAGAGAATGCACTCAAAACTGAGCTGGCAAACCTAACTTCAATTAAAGAATAATAGTAATATTTTTTCCCTCCCCTCCTTAGGCTGCAGTTTGGAAAGAGCTACTGCTAGCAAATATTGGAGAGCAGTTTACAGACTGTTGTGCAGCAGGTAACTTCTAAAAATGATTGAAGCTAGGATGCAAAACACTGGGTTTGAATAGAGAACATGGAGGCACTTCAAAAAATGGGGCACAGGCTTAGAAATCATATTCGTACCCATTGTGAGGACAAGGTATTCCAGCTGTCTCAGCAGCTTGCATCCCTGGGAAGCCAGCAGGTTTTCTAGTTATTGGATGTCTGTTAGCCAGCATTTAAATGATTAATTTTGCAATGCCAGGATTCTGGATCCCCAGATTACAGTTTCATATTAGATCTTTGTCCCATTGCTATTGGAAGCAAGTAAATTACATAGATGTCCCTATTAGATCTCATGGTGATTTTCAGTTCTCATAACAGGGTTAGGGGTTGTCAGAGGAAACACTAGTGCAGACCTGAAGCAGAGAGAGGCTGTGTGGTTTGCATGCAGTGACATTAAAAGCCCATAGCAGGGTGATAATACAAACCTGGCTCTCCTAAATCTCAGTTTAGCACTCTACCCACAAGGACTATTTTCATTATTGCTTAAAAATACTGCTTAGGTCAATTGAAATGACATAAATATTCCTAAAATACCTTGCTGGTTTACTGGAAAACAGGCATTAATCATCCAGAAGCTCACATGTGGTTTTGGTCAGAGGTAATAATTTAACAAAGTTGCTTTCAGAATAAATACCTTCTCTAGGCTTGCAAGCTTGCACGTTTCATTTGGAAATGGACTCTGGGAAGGGGCTGTGAGTGCTGAATGGCTTAGGATAGATCATCAAGTGCTGCTTCTTGGTTGTGGAAAGCGACCAGGAGTCTGTGGCCATTTAATCTCTTAAGGTTCAGTTATAGAAGTGTTTCTTCCTTCTGGGTGGAGTGAATAATGAAGGTGCTGATCCATTAGCCTAGAGGGAAGGTGTTCTGGGAACTGATTGCTAATCTTAGCTTTTCAGTTTAATGTGACACTTCTCCATCACTTCTTTTGACCATGTTTCCTTCTCTCCTAAACACGAATAGATGATTAAACTGGCTGTTGCAGCGACCATGAGTATCCCATTAGGAGTGTTCCTTTGCTGCTTTACCATTCCAGAGAAAAGATTCAAGTTTCTCAGGTTCACAGAGTTCAGCAAAACCACTTCCAACAGTGTCTCTTTACACCTAGCTAATATAGTAGAGCAGGTGTAGTAGCTGCTGCTGGCACATTCACCTTGGTGGCTTTGCTTTTTCTGAAAACATTTTCTTGAATGAGTTTCCCAGGCCATATATTTCTGTCATTGCCTCCCCAGTTTTCAGAATTGGAAGATACAGAATACAACCATCAAATCCTTGTACTGTGAGAGTCATTTCTAATAATTGCTTTTCAAAGTCCTTAATATGCATAGTTGAGTTTGTGTCAAGATGGAGTGTTCCTGCCCTTCATACCGACAGGGTGGTCTCAGGGTCAGCTGAAGCAAGTATCTGATATTCTGCTGCCCACAGAGGTTGTTTTTCCCCTTGGCCATGTGCTCTTGATGCCACCTTTGTGTTACCATTACTGATCCCTGCCTTTGGATGCTTGGTGCAGCTGTGTTGTGGAGGTCACTGCTGCAGGCAGCTGGTGTTCTCAGCTCAGCATGGCCGTAGGCTGAGCTCTCCTTGAAGCTGCATCCTGAGAATTTCACCCCAAAAAGGGCTTCTTCAGCAAAGCAGAGTTACCAACACTGACAGCAGTGGCCAGGGGCTTCATTCTCCCCCTCCCTACCCCAACAGCTTTCTTTTTTTCTTTATTTCCTCTATTGCTACCTTGATAAAAAGAAAGGAAAGGGCAAAATCTGGAAAAAGTGGTGGTTTATCTCCTCCAGGTAGTGTTTCTGGGGCTTTAGTTTTTTCATGCTCAGCCCCCCATTTTTGCTTATAGGCATTACAGTGGGTAAATTGCCTTTAGTATTTTATATCGTTAACCTTACTGAAGGGAGTCTTATGATTCCCTTCTAATCAAGGATAAATGCTAATAGCAAAGATGAATAATCCTATGGCCCTTTATTAAAACCACTATGAGGTAATATTTCCAAGGGTTCCTATAAATACAGTGTTTGTTACTTTCTGGTAACTGTTTTGTCTGGTTTGAACGTTGGTATTCTCACTGGAGTTTGCTCTTCTTCATTCCTTCACTTTGTTCAGCTTTTGGGCACTGTTTTGTAATACATAAGTATGAAATTAGACATGTCTCACTTTACAAGTATTCTTTAATGATGCTTCTTCTTCTGTGCAGATGATGAAGTAATAGGGGTTAGCGTCAGCGTTCGTGACCGTGAAGATATTGTGCAAGTCTGGAACGTGAACGCCTCTTCAGCAAGTGAAGCAAAAGTTTTAGAAAAGATACATAAACTTCTGCCACACACATATTTTAAAGTGGTGTTTTATAAATGTAAGTGGTTTGTACTGTCATCTTCTACCTTCATTAGAGAAATGAGATGCTGATAGGGAATATGCTGCATAATTCATCAGGAACCATTTGGAAACGCAGTATCTCGTACTGCATTACAGGTTTGATTTCAAAAATATACATGGTTTTGTCCCTTTGATGTCACAGTCAGTCAAAAGATGTTTTTAGTTTATTTGTAGAATATATTTGGTTCTCTGCTTAATGTGTTTGATTTGTAAAAGGAGTGAGGCAAATCTCCAGATAACTCTCAAACTTACATGCTGTTCAGTTTAAGTATTAAGGGAACTGTTTACAATCAGGATTTTAAGGGATCTCATGTCTTAGGCTCTATATAAACGTATTCTCTGAGTAGTGTATCCCCAAAGATCAGTCACTGGCATGTTGTGTTTTCCTTGACTGCCAATATATTGTCTTCTCTGTTAATCTTTTGAACTCATCAACATCTTTTTTTATTCTTTTTTTTTCCTTCTGTCTTCCTTAGCACACAGAGACCATCACGCTTTTGAAGGCCAACAGGGAAGACGTTAAGACCAGTCTGTGCCAAGTTCATTTGCAGTTACTTGATGTTTTGAGGTGGTCCGAAGGAGGAGGAGGATGGTGGAAGTCCTGCAGAAGCACTACCTACAGTGGCCTTTGAGTTTTTAATATTTCAAACTGGGAAAATGAGGAAAACCAAGTGCCTTGACAGCTAAATATGCAATTAATTACTTTTTTGGTTTAGTTGGGTTTTTATAGGTTTTAACTTTATTTTTTCACAGTTCCTTTAAAAACATATTTTGGCCACTTCTTTTATCAATCAATATTTATTCCTGTTAATTAAGAGAGAAGGCTTTAAGTTCTTCTGTACTGAGTTAAAAGCAAACATGTGCAGAGACAGTAACACTGCTTTTCCTAGATGTGCTGTACATAGAGGAATACTGGCTTGGTGAATGTGTTTTCAATTTTCATTTTAAAACATTCCTGTTGTGTTAAGATTTACTCACTGGTTTTGTCCCAAGGGAGAAAGAGATTGTGCTGCACTTATTTTAATATGCAGTGTAATCTAGTCTTGCACTGACACCAGCACACAGACTGTAAAAGTAAGTGGTAAAGTGTTAACTAAAGAAATAAATGAAAAGAACATATTTATATTGGGGCTGACCCTCCATGGGATGATGTTAATGAGTGTTTTAATTGCTGTGATTTCAAAAGAGCCCCTATTCAGGCTAGAACAAGATATTTTCAGTAGGAAACCCTGCAAACTCCACACCTCTCGTTGAAGGGAGAATGTTTTTACATTGTATGCTTTCTTCTGATATTTTTCTGTACATTCATGAAAGTGCCATGAATCTGTTCTAATGCATTACACTAACTGGATCTATTGATTGCATTTCTGGAAGCATTTTCAGTCTGTTCCTGCACCCACAAAGGTCAGTATCAGAAATTCTGTTGACTTCAGTGAGAAGGAAGAGATCCCATTGTATTTAATTTCATCATAACTTCCAAAGTGACCTTTACAAAAAAGTAAAACAACCCAAACAGAAAATAAATTGACATTGTGTTGCAGCATGAATGTGAATACAAATTGTGTTAATCTTTAATTATTTGTCTGTATTATTTCTTTGAGGTGTTGATTTGCTTTAATACACTGCCAAAGATTGATGTAGTTCCTCTTATGAAAAGAAGCTGCGAGGTAGAGATGAACGTTCACTCCACTGAGCATTACTTCATTGTTAAGAGGTTTTGGTTTGGCAACTGTTCAAGTTGCACTGATTTCCACATCTTTAGTATATTAAGAGGCAGCCATTAAAATAAAATAAATTTAAAAATAAGAATTGCATGTTTGAGATATTTTTTTTACTTCATCTGTATTTATGAATTAAAACTGCAGTTAATAAGCATTATTAATTAAACAAATTTTCTAAAATCCAAATGTCTTGCTTCCCTAATTGCTTTCCGAGGTGAAATGTTACTGTTTCAGCCTTTCTAAACTTGTGTGGTTTTCAGTAAAACTTAACTCTCTTAGATGCTATCAGTTTTCTTCATAGATTAAAAGTATTTTAATATTTTTTGTGTGTGTTATTAAATCAGAAAGGAGGTCTGAAGTTTATTAGTAGTGTCTCTTGTACGTATTGAGTTAATACTTGAAATAAAAAGCACAGAGACTATTACCAGTTTAATTATATGACATTTTTCAATTCACATTGCAGTGACAGTTTATGAAGTACCCCAGATAGCCTTGCTTAGATTAATTTTTACCCCTGTGACTTAGATACATCTAAAGCTTGACGAGTAAGAGTTGGATCTGCTGGCAAAATTGGCCGATCTGGTAATGTCACTGGAATGAGCTAATTTAAGAAACTACTTTCTTCATCCTATTGAAGGAAATTATTTATATATAGTTTGGCTTTTCTCTGTTAAAGACCTTGCTGCTTGGACGTTGGGTAGAGGTTGTAAGAGAATTTATCCTGGCCATGGGATAGGAAAGCTGCACGTTGATAACCAAATCCACATTAGGATCCCTTGTCAGTCTTTCATTCTTCTAAATCCCCAGTCTGTGCAATGAGGGATTTTCCTGTATGGCTTAATTCTGATGGTGACTGTTGTTATTACTTAGAATCTGGATTGATGGATATCTTCTGACTAAAATTCAGGATATCATATGGCACAATCCAAAACCGTGCTTGAATCGCACCAGGTAACACACAAGTTTACGGGGACACAACAAATTGCATATTGGGATTTAGTAACCATTAATTTAAAGACTTTGTAGAATTTTTGAACTGTCCTTTTGTCCTCACTGATCTCCATAGCAGGGATGTATTTATACTGAATGATGCCTATAGGTTAAGTGTTTTTAGTCTCTTAAACACTTATTTCACCTGGAGATCTGTTTTACTGAACTTGATTTTAAATGACACCCACCCCCCCGCTTCAAAATTATTCAAATTGTTTAAATAGATATCAAAGAAGAATCTTCAATTTCCTATCAAGGTGAATTTCTGCTGACATTTAAACATAAAATTAAAACATTTATCTTCCAGGGTGACAGACAGCAAAGAAACTCCAGATTGCTGCATTAGCTGAATTAAGGAAACCTGCTTCCTTCTGGGGAAGGTGCTTCCACCTGGGATGGTGCCCTTGGGCTTTAGCTGGTGTGGCAGGTCCTATTCACTCTTTTTACATGGATTCAGCGCTTGTCTCCCTTAGCCAGGCTGTTTTTATGGATTTTGTAGGAATATTGTGTCCTTGATACACCTGTCCTACCACCAAGGTCTGCCAGGTGCAGAGTCACTGCTGCATAGGGGATCATTTTGGCCTCGATTATGGAGTTGGGACCATCAGCAACAGGGGAAGAGGAGCCACTGTCTGGGCTGTGGCTGGAGCAGCCAGGACAAGTGGAACCAGGAGAGGCAGCTGAGAAGTGGTAAGAGGAATTGCTTTTACACCTGAGCATTATTCATTTTGTGCTGGTTTTAGACCTCCCAGGGCTGAAGATGGCCACTGATTGTTCCCCCCAACTTTGAGGGCATCTCTGATAGCTTTCTGTGGCTCCCCAGGCTGCGAGATGACTGCTGTAGGAGGGATTAGTTGGGAATTTCACTTAACAGGGATGAAGGACTGTCTTCTGGGAATAGCTAATTAACAGGATTCCACTCTGGAAATTAAATTGCAGTTTGTTGAACACAACATAGTTGATGAAATCTTTGGAATACATAACAATTAGCAGACAAGGAATGAACTTTGCCTCAAAAGCCTGTTCCCAGCCCGTTGCTGATAGGGTTTTAATCTTCCCCAATGATGGCATTGACTCCTTACTTGGCTTGACTGCTGCCATTGGACAGGTTGTCCTCTCTCTGCTGTGGCACCAGCTGGTTGTTCCAGGGGTTCATCTCAGCTGCAGGGATTGAGATGTCCCAATTCACTTGTTGCTTTTTCAGAAGTCTTTTTGGTTGCCTTCCTAAAAACCAATCCCTAAACACCAATCTCTGAGGATGGGAGTGTTTTCAACCCAGAAAACAAATCCTTTCCCCCCCTTGTGCTGGGGCAGCTCAGCCATAGAGGGAGAGCTTCCTCCACGGTTACTCCACGCACAAACAACATCGCCCTCCCCTCTGAGCCGCACGTGTTGGAAAGATCACACAAAGCACAGGGGGTTTCCTCACCAGGCACTCCAATTATTTTCCTGTGGCTTATTTGCACCGTGGAGATGCTTGTGGACTTTTGTTTTGGAGTGAGTAGTTGCAAAAGAGTACGAGGGGAGCAGGAGGAAGCAGATGAAAAGCTGCTTCTGCGTTGTGTGACGTGCTCAGCGGTGCTGCGGCATCGCTGCGGAGCAGCGCATCAAAGGGCCTTGACTTAAAGCTGCTTCATGCTACCAGCTTTGCTCTCCCTTCTGTGTGCTTTTATTTTAGTGTGGCAGGTTCAGGACAGGTTGGCACAGTCGTCTTGGTAATAATTAACTAACCCAATACTTCAGAGGGAGCAACACAAAAGCTCCGCGGGCCTGGAGGGGCTCAGACAATGCTCTGCCTTTGCCACTTGATGACAGTACAAAAGAAATTGCTTCTTATATTTTCCCTACAGCAGGATTGACCAGGGGAGATGGAGCTTAAGGGTTGTCTTAAAACACAAACGTGACTGTGACAGAGGAAAATTACTGATCCCAAGCAGCTTATACAAACCCCCTCGCCTGCACCCACACACAGAAGGGAGGTGCTTCCAGCTGGAAACCGCTCATGTCTTCATCTCTCTGCTTCTCCCTCTCTGGTAATGATTCTCTTAGGACAATGACAACTAGGAAATTAGATTAGACAAACAGTGGGAGATCCCACAGCTTGCTATAAAAGCCATCTCCAATTTTTGCTACACTTTGACAGCTCTCAATTTCCTAAATTGACAAGTTAATGAAGACTGGATTATTTCTGAAACCATAGGTACCGTGGTGCTGGAGAAGGGGGGAGCTGTGCTCTGCACTGGGACTACCCCACCCCAGCACCCTCCTCCCACCTGGCCTGCAAAATCATCCCTGCAGGGAGGGAGGTGGCGTGTGCTGGAGCCTGGGCTCGGGAGCCGGTGTTTGCGGTTGCGGCGTTGCAGGGCTCTGCGAGATGCTCCTGTGCCAGCAGACAAGTGGACTTGGCTCATGTGTGTGTGTTGTCTCTGGGAAGTGATTTGACTTGTTTTGCAGTGTTTGACCTTGCAGGGTTTGGCTTGGCTGGCCAGTATGTCGTTTCCTTCCACTCTCCCAGTTTCTGGGTGCAGGCAGTGGACTGAGCTGGCCAAGCCAGCCAAGCTCGCACCTCCCAGGCACGGCACCCCCAGAGCGGGCAGGGGTGCATCCCTGCACCCACATGGTCCTGTGTCCAGCCTGGTGTTCTGCTCCAAGACATGGGGAGAAAGAGTTTTAAATGTCATGGAAAAACTCCCTGCAGTTGGGAAGAGCCTCAGTGGGAAGCACAGCACTTCTGGAACCCGCAGTCCCACGTTGTCTTTGCGGCACAGCGAGGCCGGCAGCAGTTTGTCCTCTTACTGCTCCCCTCTGAGCTGCCTGTTCTGAGTCCAGTGCCCACGGTGGACCCTGGCTTGTGCAGGCACTGGAGAGAGGGCTTAGTGCATGGAGGCTCTGTAAATAAGCAAATCAGAGCAGGCTGGAAGCTCAGAGCTCAGGAGGTGTTATTCATCATGTGAGGGGGCCTGGAGTATGTTCCAGCTCGTAGTGTGTAAGGGAGGGCAGTGTTATGAATAGGCATGGGATGAATCCCCTTCTTTTGGACCATGATTCTGTGTAATAAACATGCAAGACAATTTGTATAAAATAGTGAGGATTCTTTCCTAGAGGAGTCATTTAAAGCTATATTTGCACATGGGGGGAACAGCTCATAGGAACGTTTTGTAGTTCAATTTCCATACAAGTGTGCAAAGAGAAAACAACAAGTGATGGATGGTGCATGGAAACCCGTGCAGTGCTGTGCTCTCGCCTCACAGGGCCTCTGTTGTACCTGGGAAGCACCTAACCCTGCACCCTGTACCCCTGCCTGCTGCTGCCTTCCCCCTCACTGCATTTATGGGTCACACCATAAATGCAATCTAAGGCAGAAGGGATTTTTTTTCCCCCATAGTGTCTTGGTCATGAAACAGTGGGGTTTTTTTGAGTAGGAAAATCCTGACTCAAATGCATTAGCATGGCTGGCTCTTAGCAACCTTTAAAAATAATATTTGCCTGTAAAAGGAGAGGATGACCTGCCAGGTGAAAGGCAAAATGATCCTGCAGTGTGTGGTGCAGGCAGAGCCAGCACTGGAAGTCTTCAGGCTTTTTGTTTGTTTGTTTTTCCCTCCAGAATCATTTTTGGGGACTTTTTTTTTGTTTCCCTTTGCCTTTGGTGTTTCCCAACTAGCTTGTTAGTCACTCCCCACGCCCTGTGGCTGCAGCTGCTCTTCTGG
This sequence comes from Heliornis fulica, assembly GCA_013399135.1. NCBI lineage: Eukaryota > Metazoa > Chordata > Aves > Gruiformes > Heliornithidae > Heliornis > Heliornis fulica. Next base: position 407,840 of record VXBZ01006559.1, read on the forward strand.
CTCTGTGTTTTGGGTCCCCCACCCTCTCGCTGTGGCTGTGTGGCAGGGGGTCATGGGGTGGCTCCCTCCAGTGTCTCCCCCAGTGGGACACCCAACCAACGGCCCCAGGGCAGTTCCCCTCTGTGTTTTCAGGGGACAGCAGGGTGATGTCTCTCCCTCTGGAGTCCAGCCAGTGACAAAAAGTCATATGAGCATCCTCATTGCCCTCACCTCCATCTTTCATGGCCCTTTTTCACACTTCCTAGCTGCTCACAGCCTTCATCCCCCTGACCACCTCTCTCTTCCTCCTTTATATGTTTCTGGAGTCAGCCCAAGGTTTACTGGGAGAAACTGGTGTGGGGGACAGCAGACCCTCTGCAGTGCTGACAGCCCATCTCCCACCCTGGCATTGACCTTTGCAAACAGGGTCCTGAGCTGGTTGGAGAGACCATCTGATTGTCCTGGGTTTTCTCCAGCTAAAGCAGAATCCCCTCCAAGCTGGTGCTGTACAAGCTGCTGCTCCAGAGAGTGGAAAACTTCCCTCGACTGCACATCCAGACCTTAATCTTTGGGATGAGGCTTCCCTCTGATCCTCCTGTGAGGACAGGGTGGCTGGAGCCTTGAAGGAAAGGTCCTTTTGAACCATGGCTTTCCCAGCACTGGATTTCAGCTCACCAGTACACCCTGAGACAGGGAGCAGTGTCTAATCTTGGCATGGGCTGATTCTGCTTCTCCTCCTCTGCCTGGATGGAGGTGCTCCCAATGTACACCCAAGGGTGCTGGATGAGCAGGGGTTGCTCTTGGTGTTTGGTAACCCTCAGGCTTTTACTGCTGTAAACTTCCCAGACCTGTGAGGAGGTGGGAGCTCAACATTTGCAATTGTTTTACCATTCAGAGCCTGCAATGGCTTCCAGATTTAAGTATGGGGTTTATCTTTTTTATCTCTCTCTCTCTACTGGAATAAAGGAGCCATTAGAGATGGTCTGTAATGTGGAAGACACATGTTTGGGTAGTGTTACCATTTATATAGCAGCAGTCTGGACCGGAAAGCTGAAGATCTCAGAAAATAAATTATCTCTGCTGCTTGTGCTTCATCTTGGAGCTTTCTTTGAAGGCTTTTAAGGTTGGGACATCGAGTTTTCCATAACTTAAGCCGTATTTAATCTTTGGATTTGTTGTTTGGGTTTGGTTTGTGGGTTTGGGGTTTTTTATTATTTTTTTTGAGGGTTTTATAAGTTTAAAACCTTAACAGCTCATCCAGAAAATACCTGCAAAGAGTCGCACTCAAACCTGGCTCCGCGGAACGGCTGACGCCGGAGCTGCCATGAGATGGCACTGCAGCATCAAGCATGGGATGCTCCCGGCAGGGTGGGGGGGCAGCACC
>VXBZ01006559.1:409235-431875 GCA_013399135.1 Heliornis fulica
CTGGGGCTAAATCCGCCGTTACTCAGGGGGAGCTGCCATGGAGCCCTGGCTGGACCGGGCTTTTCCTGCTTACACAAAGCTCATCGTGCTGTAGGAATTCCTGTCGAAACCCTGCAAATAAGGGGNTTGCAACCGAGGAGGGGGCTGGCTGTGCTGCCCTGGCATTGCTCCATGGGCATGGGACAGGGCACTTGCCCCTCAGTTCCAGAAGGACATACAGCTCCTTGAGAGTCCAGCTTGGGGCCACCAAGATGATGGAGTGGAACATCTTTCTTATGAGGACAATCTGAGGGAGCTGGGTCTCTTCAGCTTGGAGGAGACTGAGGGGTGACCATTAATGTTTATAAATATGTAAAGGGTGAGTGTCAGGAGGATGGAGCCAGGCTCTTCTCAGGGATGGCCAGTGATAGGACAAGGGGAAATGGTTCCAAGCTGGAACATAGAAAGTTCCATCTTAATATAAGGAGGAACTTTTTCCCTGTGAGGGTGACAGATCACAGGAACAGGCTGCCCAGAGAGGTTGTGGAGTCTCCTTCTCTGGAGACATTCCAGACCAATCTGGACACGTTCCTGTGTGATCTACTCTAGATGATCCTGCTCGGGCAGGGGGTTGGACTAGATGATCTTTCGAGGTCCCTTCCAACTCCTGACATTATTCTGTGATTCTGTGATCCCCCTCGGCTCTGCACTCCTGGTAGTGAATGGGGAAAGGGCTTTGAGCCCACACCCTGGAAAACAGCATCCTCAGCATCCAGCACCACGGTGTGGTGACATCTCTGACCATGTATCTGAAATGCTCTTGAAAAATACCTTTTGCCAACCATTTTGCCCAAAGCCAGACAAAAAGCACGGGGTGGAGCATGCTGCAATTTCTAATTAATTGGAATTAGAAATACTCAACCACAGATGTGACCTCTGCAAGTGGCTTCTTCCCTCCCTTGAGCTGAACTGAATAGCTGCTTCCCCCATCCAGAAATTTGCTTTTTGGGGGCTCAAACAGGGCCTTGGCTGAGTCCAACCCTTGGAAAGTAAATAGCACCACATCAAACGTGTTTCTGCAGTCAGAGAGTAAGAACAGGCTGCATCTCCACAGCTTCCCCACGGCACCAACAAGGTCAGGAGCAGTTCTGGAAGGAACCCCCATTTGTGAGCAGGCTTGGGGTGCTGATGCACCCCACAACAGAAGGAGGGTCTGGTGCCTGGGGCCAGCAGCAGGGTTTTCCCTGATGCTGTGTCAAACCACTATTGTTAACTGGTGGTGGTGATAACCTGCCGTGGTGGTGATAACCTGCCTGGGTACTTGCCCAGCACTGGTGCTCCTGGCAGGTGGCAGTGCCAGGGAGTGGGCAGTGCTGGGGGCAGTGGCCATGTTGCATGAGTTGTTTTTGATGTGATTACACCTCCAGCATACCTCCTACTTGCTGCCTGCCCCACGGTATTGAGCAGACCCCTCTGCCTCACCCAGCGTGGTGATGCACACCCCAAAACACCTGCCAAGGGGTACTTGTGAGGACCACCTTGGGGACCCACATTGCCCTGGGCTCCCATTAGGAAAAGGAGTTTGGTAAGGGGTAGTACCCAGTACTGGGCCCAGTGTGTCAGTGGAGATACTGTTTTGAGGCTGTATCAGGCTGCAGAACCCCACCCCGAGCTGGAAGACTGTTACTGGGACTGCTGATTGAGGTCTGCTTTTCCCAGGCACCACAACCTGTGTCACCTCTGCCCATTCCACACAATACAACAAAATAAATCAGCCTCTTGCACTTGACCTGCGTTTTTCCAATCTCCCTCCTTGTTATTCCCTTTTATTCCTCCCTGCTCCTTGCATTTCAGTCCAGACAAGGAGCAGAGAAAGGACATTTCTCATTGCTGTGCCCACCCCTGCCCAGCCTGGCAGCATGTGCTGCACTGGGCACCTCAGGGCCGACAGCTACCGCACGGGAAGGAGCATCAGGTCAGGTTTTTCCTCCAAAGGCACAAGGCTTAGTTTTTAAGGGTGTTTTTCAAATAGGGCTTTGGGGAATAATTACCCTTTATGCTACTTCAAAGGAGTCCCCAGCACGCTTAGCACTACCCTCAGAGGACTTGTGCCTGCTAGGAAAATGCGCTGGTTTAAGCATCCTGTAAGTAATTCGAACCTTGACTGATGGTACTTAGCACAAATGGGCCAACGGTCACGTGGCTGAGCCTCCTAATGCCATTCGGGGTATTTTTTTGCACCAATTGCAGCCTATTCATCAAAATAAAATGCCAATAAGTGAAGCATTACAATGCTTTCAGAGGGGAGTGCGTGAAGGAAAGTGGGTGAATTCTGCCCCCAAATGGATATTCAATCTTATAACAAGTAGTGAGTATGAACAAAAAGGGAGCTCCTTGGCTCCTCGCCATGCTGTGATCGTAGGGCTAATGCTTCATCTCCATTATCTTCCACTGCACTCCTGCCTCCCTTGCATGTGGGCAGTGAAATGAAGTAACTCACAGCCAGCTAATTGGGATCTGTTTCATTAGGTTGGTCTCTAGAAACGGTAGCCTGTGTCCAGCGCCCTGGGGAGGGTCGGGCAGGATGCTGCAAGGGCAGGAGCTGGGGTGGCAAGGGCTGAAGGAACACCCCAGGGCAGCTGAATTTCCTTGGGAGGTTGCTTGCCTTGGATATTTTTATTTAGGGATTGTAATGAGCAGAGTGTGAGAAGCCAAAGGTGCATTGGGAGTAACTCCTACTCGTATGGTTGTGAGCAGCATCACCCAGCCCCATCCTCCCTGGGATGCTCTATAGTGGTGGTACCATGCTCAGCCCCTCTGGTGAGGGGACAAACTGAATAGCTCGTGGTGTTTACCTGAGCAATGCATCCTGAGATGTCTGGTGGGACTACTTGATGCTGCAGGAAGCTGAGGGTGTCATTGGAGGGTGAGAAGACCCACAGTTTGGGCCCATTATGGTCAACCCCACAGGCAAATTGTTTGCAAGACACAGGGGTTTTTGATGGCTACATCCTGAGCTCCAGAGGTCATGCTTTCCATTTCCTCCACGGCTCCAGGTGTGTAGCAGGTACCTCTCCTATTTTCTCCACCTTAAGTCTTTTTAAGGGCAAGCCAAGAGGCTGTCTGACCTCAAGACAGCCTCATGGTGTTTTGAAGAATCCAGTTACCTGTGGTGAAACCTGCGGGAGCGGGCAGCGCTGTGGTGGCAAGTTGTGGTTAGAGCTGTGGCTGCACTCAAGAACCTTTTGGCTTCACAGCCAAGCTGGCAGCAACACTCCAGAAGCTGGCAAGGGGACTTCTGTCCATCATGGCCATCCCTTGGAGGAGCTTATACCACTGTACAAAGGACAGCCACCAAGAGGACAGGTCATGGGGGACCAGGCAACCATAGGTGCTAATAGCAGGGAGATATCACGCAGCTTATGGTTGCACAGATGTGTGGTGGACACCACAACTGAAGCCCACAAGGCTTGAGGATGGGAGGGCAGGAGTGCAGAGCAGCTGTCCCCTGCTGCAGACCGTTTCCATCCCAGTTGGTCCTGTCACTGTCAGGGCCCTGGCTCATCACATCCCTATCGGTGTGTGCTTTTTCGGTTAAGCCATTACAAATGTAAATGATCCTTCTCAATTACAAAAGCCTGTGCGAACTGGCATCTTTAAAGGAAACTCTGAAAGAGCTCCTGGCACCGGGCTTCTTCAAATATTTGGAAGCTTTGCTAAATCTCCTGAAACAAAGGCAGGCACAACCTCCATCACCCACCCTCCCGTGAAGCCGAGCAGTCGGAAAGCACCGCTTGTACCCCAACCGGGTGGCACGAGGGTCTGTGAGGGGGATGGAGAAGCCACCCACCTAGGACAACAGGCAGGGACAATAGGGACCCCATCTCCTGGCGCTGCCATGGAGCAGCACCTCGTGATTTACCTCCCTGGCTTCAGCAGCTGAGTTTCTCTCCGGATTTTCAAGCTTTTGTCCTGCTGCAGTGGCCTAAACTGTCTATATTTCCCTATTTTCCAGCACAGGCTCTCCTCTCAGGTAGCTCATTCTGTACTAAAGGTGCCCCAGGGCAATGAGACACAGTCATGCATCTCCCCCCTCCCTGCTCAGGATGGTGGCTGGGTGCTCATGCCAAAAGGATGTGCTCGAGCCATTTGGCCAGCACATCCCCTGGCCAGATTGGACCAGATGGAAGTGAAATGAATAGTTAAATAAATGCGGTGGCCACCTGTACACAATGTGATAGCACTTCCAAAAGAGCAGAACATATTATTTCAGGTTTGATATCTGCTATCAATTGAGATTGAAGGTATTGATCTGGGCTGATTGCTGAGGACAATCAGAAAGTGGAAGGGTAATGGACTGTCATGTCCCTCATTGATTGGTCACCAGAGCTCACAGCAGCCAATGCTGTTTTCAAGCACCTCGCAGCATCTCCTCCAATAATGAGATACAGGCTTTAACTAGGGAAGTGACTTAATGTGTGCTGCCATTTAGAGGGTGCACGAGGCTGCTCTTAACGAACCTGCCTTAGCCAGCCTGAAAGTGGTGTGGGCAGGACAGTGCCAGGGAAGGAAATCCTGCATTTACACTTGGATGCCTGTCCTAGTAAGCCAACACGGTGCTGTAGGACCACAGTGCTCCTTGCTGTGGCAGACTTTAAAGGAGGAGCTCTGAGATGAGGCAGGCACAGCACACAGGCTGAGTGACCTCCTCTCTCTAGGTTGTTTTAAATGTTAAAGCAACAAATATTTAATACCATGTGTTCCACCGGGGCTCGCTAGCAGCTGATCCAGGAAAACTGTCCTGGGAGAGGAGCGAATTGGGAAACATCCCAAGTTGCTGCAATCAAATCCACAAAAAGCTCATATAAAATTTTCACATATAATCAGGAGGATGGAAAAATTACCTTATTCCCTGCTGTGCACTTCAGATTAATATAGCCAAACATTATTCAATCCTAATACTTATGGTGACCATGAAACATCTTCCTGTACTTACGAAGAGTAGGCAGATAAAATGGATTTTCTCCTAAAGGACATGTACCTGCTGCTGGGTTTTCATAGTATGTGCTGTTGGTTTTCAGTAATCCAAACTACCTGACATTCCTGCTCCTCACCTCATGCTCTTTTGGGTACAGACCACTCCAGACCACTCCTGAGCAGATCTGCAGTGAAATCAACGGGATTTAGTTGTTCAATGAGGTTCTTGTGCCTAAATAACTTCGTGAACCTGACTGTGGAGTGAGTTTGGGAATAAAGGTCCTAATTTTAACTCCAGAAACCCCAAACCTTGGGCACCCCATCACACCCAGCTGCGATTCAGAGGGATGTCTGAAGTGCTGGTCCTCCTGTATGTGCTGTCAACTTCTTCAAGGATGCTCTCTCCAAAACCCCAAGCCCCAGAGAAGCCTGAGCTCTGAAGCAGGACTCGATGGGAGTCTCCCACCACAGCCCAGCACAGCTCCTGGCACTGCAGGTGTCCAAGCCCATCCCTGAACCGGTTGCAGTTCAGTCCTGGATAAAGCAAAGCATACACAGAGCCCAGGGTTACTGTATGTGCAGGTTTTCTCAGATATTTTCCACCTGAAAGTTGTGTACAGGCAGATTTGGAGACTTTTGTGTGTTTGTCTCAGATTTCCCAATGTCTGTCAGTCTGTTGGGAGCTGCCAGATGTCCAGAGATGCTGACCTCGCTCACCAAGCATGCATGAGTTCTTCCACAGCAAGCTCAAAGCAATCCCAGTGACTCCAGCACCCCAGGGCCAGCTGTGCACGTGCTGTCTGGCCCTTTTAAGAGCAGGTTGGATGCCCAAGAGATGCCAGGGGTTTTTGCTCATACACTGTGCCAGAGGTACAGCCATCTTCGGTCAGTGTGATGCAACCCATGGTCCTCGTCCTGGTGTGCAGCACTATTAGTTCAGGTCATTTTAGCTGTGTTCAGGAGCGATGTGTTGGCAGAAAAACATGTTCAGGAAGAAGCCAATTTGTGCATGTGCATAAAGCATTGCCTCCAAGACATCCGTGTCAGCACACAGCCTCTGTGTTTGCTCTAAGCCCCAAGGTTGGCTTCTGACTTATAAATGGTGCTTAAGGAGCTGCCCTTGACTGTATCCAGATTTCATGGAATCTCCTGAGTTGGAAGGGACCCATAAGGATCATCAAGTCCAACTCCTGGCTCCACACAGACCCGTCCTTTCAGATGACCAAACCCCCTCACAGTGAGTTTGGGGCACTTTGCACCCTCTGAAGTTGCTAAGCTGAGCTGAGCTGTGCTCCTCACCTCGGGTTTCAGTCTGTGAAACAGCTCAGCCCAACCTGCTTTTGATTTGCTTCATCTTGACTCTTTGGTGCTGTCTGTAAACCGAAAACACCTCTCGCTCGCCTGCATCTCAGGGCTGCCCAGGGGGTGGCTGCTGAGCCGCTGAACTTTCAGAGCGACGGGCGGCAGCCCCAGAGGCTTCACCCGTGAGTCAGCCACCGCCGCGATGGGCAGCGAGGGCGCCTGGAGAGGTTTCTCATCCCACCCGAGTTTCCTTTCCTGGGAAGCGAGGTGGCTGCGCCGGGGTGCGTGGGCTGGGCGAGCTCCCCGGGGAGTCAAAGCCAGACTGAGCTGACGGAATAGCTGTAGTCTCGGGCACCCAGAGCAAAACCCTCCTGTGGTGGGGGTTCAAAATGCTGGTTTAGCAGAGCTGGCTGGCACCAGGTCACGGCCGAGGTGCTGGCTCAGTCCATGGTTACGTGAGTGAGAGAAACAGAAAGTGTTCTACTGGGTTGGGCCAACGGATTGGTCACTTCAGAGAGGTAAATACCACAAACTGCAACCTTGTGATGGCTACACATGCACACACTCCCCCCCACACACCTCAAAATGTGCTGCTAATCCCAACAGTCCCATCCAGGGGGTGGTTATGGAAGTGTAAGAGTGGGATCCTCTCTGACCCCCTCTTAAAATAACTTCTCCGAGGGTCCCAAACATGCTCTGAGGGAAGAGCAGCTGCGCTCTTCCCGTTACACCTGGAGCAGGGATGGAGAGAAGGATGAAGAGGAAGGTTGGCTGAACAGGCAGCACTTAGGGACAAGAAGATAAAATGCCACAGCCTCAATTTATACAGGACAAGAAACATTCCTCCTCAGTGAGTGGATTCACTGCAGGAAAGTCCCACAGAACAAGCAGGGCACACACATGCCACAGCGTAGTGAAACAAGAGTTAAACACCATCAAATCATTCCCCGTGATGGATCATTAAGGATGAGGAGTTGAAATGTGTGGTAAGATTACAGCATCGTGCAGATGTTCCTCTGCTGCCAGCTTATTTTACATATCACCAAGTATATAGATAATTCCTGGTAGCAAACACAGGCCGAGATGGGCCTGTCCTGTGGTGAATGCACGTTTGGATTGGTCAACAGGGTGAGTTTTGGGGGGTGGGAAGGGCTGATCTCAACTGGTGCCTGGGACGGCAGCGGCCTAAGCCAGCAGCAGCGGGACATTTGTGCCACCCATCGCTCCACCTTTGCTCAGACACAGTTTACAGGAGGAACAGAGAGTTGGGTTAAACAAACCAGAGAGGGGGACTGAGGAAGTAAATGCTGAGGATTTCTAATTTTTTTACATGTATATACTGTAACAAAATTTAAGGCAACATTCCTCCTGCTAATTAGTGCTTCTACGGCACTGCAGAAACTACAGCTGTAGGATGAATTCAGGAAAAGTAATCAGCAGCACAATTAAGCAATCTGCCATAATGACAGAACACAACATTAGGGTAGAATAATCAGAAACATATATATTTTTCCTTCTTGATTTTCATTTCCCACCCAATGATTTGTTTGTGCAGAGTGTATATGAAGCGATGCCCGATAGAGACGCCCGTGTTCATCTGCTACAGATTGCAGATCTTTGCTCCAGTGAGGATGCCCATGTTAATTCTTGCCAATCACTTGCAACTCATGTTGTTTTTACTATATTTTTTTAAAAAACCCAGTGTTTGACCTGCTCTAATCCTGGGTTTGCCACCTTGTCATGTAGAAAGAGTCCAACTCCTTTAGTTGGAAGGTGTCAGTCCAGACAAGAAACCCTGGAGCTGAGATCCCTGTACTTATGACAACTCTCCCACCCTAGAAAGGGGAGCATAGAGATTGGTTATGGTGTTTCTACAGCCTCCAGCTCCTTCTCAGAAGAGGAAAATGCCTACACCTGTGAGCAGGCAGTGAGGGAAGGGGCCTGACCTGCTTCACTTGCATGAGCTGGTGTCCCAGATCTCCCCAAGGCTTTAAGAGCTTGTGAGGAAGGTAAGCTCCCCTTTAGAGGGGATGGTTTGGGAGGAGAAAGGGAAATGCAGCCCTGGAAAATGGGGTCCTGTGCACTTCATACATAAAGGCTGGTTGGATTGAAGCCAAGGGAGAGAGGGAAGCTCTTGTGCTGTTCTGGGCAGGTAAGTCTTCTCCTTGGGCTCTGCTCAGAGGGGTTTACTGGCTGTTGGGACTGGGGGTTGCCATGAAATGTGGGGAGAGAAGTGGTTTTGGTAGAGCTGGGACTGGTCTGTGAGCCCTAGAAAGTTGCAGGGCTTGGTGAGCCCTCTGTTGTTACTCCACAGGTGGCTGGGTGCTGCTGGAGAAGACTGTGGTGGTTGGTGGTGTGGAGATTTCCATGGGCATCAGGGTCTTGTGGCTAGGAGAGGAAGCTTGTCCTTCAAGGATGGTGAAGGCAGTGGGATGGCTGTGCAAGGCATCTGGATGCAGTCTTCAACATGTGCTTTGTTCAGTGTGGTCATGGTGCTGCCCTTCCTCCCACCACTGTGTTTCCTCCACCTCACTTGCAGGTGGAGCTTTTGGTTGCTAGTGCATCTTATGGAAAGAGTTTGTTGGCCCTAAGGTTTCCTGGGAAGTGGCTCAGGTTTGGGACCTCTGGTGCAAGGGAGGATCTCAGGTATTTGAGTTTAGATGTGGCTGCTAAAGATATGGCTTCCATAGAAATGAGCTAGAAAATGTGTATTCTGTTAATGAATCGTTATAAACAGTCCTCTGTTTCTCATTCTACATAGTCTAATTAAATGACAACTATAAAATTAGGGTTTTGAGAATTAAAACTTCATGATAAGGGAATAACAGCAGCTGGGAACACTGTACCTTTCCAACCTGCAATACTCTTTTTCTTTCCCCTGTCTTGGAGGAAAAAAAATCTTGGGATAAAACTTTTCAGGATTGTCTAACACCAAGGAGCCCAATGTGCAGAAAGGTGGTGTGTCACAGCTCCTTTATGGGCTACTGAAAAATCTGAGTTAGTGCCACTTAATTTAGTTTCTGATAGTTGCTTTTGCATGGCCATTACAGATGAGAGATCTTGGTGACCAGATTCTGGTGTCACTCCAGCAGGCCTAAAGCCCCATTACAACTCCTGCTCCTGTAGCAGCTCTGGACTCACAAAGGGTCTTACTGTGCATGTTCTTCATCTGGGAGACTGGTACCTTCCCCTGGGTACCCATCAAAGTGGAGATCATCAGAAGCACCAGCTCCAGGGAGCAGAGATGTGTCTGCAAAACTTGTTCACAAAATCCCACACTGTGGAGGAATGCTGGGTTAATTTTTCATCTGAGTATCAGCTGAAAGTAATGTACACCCCAAATTAATGCAGACAATGCCTAGTCTGGTCTACAAGCCCTCTGTATTTTTTGAATTCTTTTCTTCTAAAACTCAATAAAAACATGGGGGTGGAAGGTGCTGCTGGGAATTTGCTTTTTGTTCTGCTTAAGTGCTGTATTTCTCAGCAGTCTTCAAGTTTCTCAGCGTGAAGATATTGTTACATCAGAACTACCGTGGGTTTAACACAATTCTCAATTTGCAGGCAAATGGATGTATTGTGTTGGGGCTTATCCACAGAGGACTGTGAAACTGCAGACTACAATGCTGCAGCATTCTCGTGTCTGGATTTCCCTCCCACCCCCCCATGTGCCTGGGAGTCCTCCCCTGTTCCCAAGCAGAAGGTGTAAAGAGAAACTTGAGGGAGAGAGAGAGACACCCAGGCCCAGAGTCAAAAGGCAGCCTGACAGTGTAGAAGGTCCTGCCTGTGTCTCTGGGTGCCCCATTTGGATAGGATGGGGTGAATGGTGCCTTTGGGGTGGGATGGGGCTGCAGTGTTTTAGCAGAGGGTGTGATGCATCTGGATTTAGTGCTTGTGTGATTGCCTGGGGGCTCTAGTTCTCTAACTCTCTCCAGCAAACCAAGGCAGCTGGGGTAATAGTCAACACATCCACTGAAAGCTTCTCCACCAAGGAGGATGGGGAAGAGGGAAATTACCCTCTCTTGAATTACTCAATATAGCAGTAAAGCAGGGGATCCACCCATTGAACTGTCTGGGCTGTTCTTCATCCTCATCCCCTCTCCTTGGAGGGAATGATGAACCACCAAGTCTCTATGGGAGATGCAGGTGGCACTTGTGCTCTACATTAGTTTGAGACAAGTGTCTACCACTTCTTTCTAGCTATGGACAGGTCTCACTTACCTTGTCACAATTACATATCCAAGACTGGGTCATATACTGGAGCTTTGTGCAGCATGCATGGACATCTGGCTTGGAGATGGTGCTGGGACAAACCAAGACTGTCTGGACAGAGGTGCTGAGCCACTGATACCTGGGACAAGCTCTCAGCCTTTGTTCCTCAAAGCAGAGGGACATACTACCTGATTTTAGTGACACTCTGGACCCCTACTAGGCAGCAAGAGGGTGAAAACTCAATGACCCCACGATAATGTTGTTATGCTTATTTGCTTCCTTTCAAATGGCTGGGGATATGCAGGATGCTGGCAAATGGGACCTGGATTCATGCATTTAGTTGACCAGGAAATAAATATATCAGAGTGACAGTAGTACTTTGGACTCTTTTGAGACTTGGGAGTTGCTGGTCATTGTTTGCTGGCTGCTTAAGCAGCAGAAAGGTCCATGTGTTCTGTCAAAGCACTTTACTTGTGACAGGCAAAGTGCTGCCCTGAACTGGAAAACCATTCAGAGCAAATAAATGCATTAGTTCAATGCAGAGTATCTTATATTTGATACATGCCACTTCCTAATCACTTTACTGAACATCTGGATTGCCTAGAAATGAAACCAGCGCTGGTGTCATCTTCAATTTGGACAAGGGATCTATTTCTGAAACCTTTTTCCAGTAGAGCACCCCATGGACCTCAGCGTTGTTTAGGTTGGGTCCTACAGGTCTAATCTAGAGTGAATAAAACTAAGGGTTGCTTCAGAATGAAAGGAGGCTAGGAAGCATCCAGGAAGGACACCAGCTGAGCCCTGTGGCAGCTGTTGTCCGAACTGTAGGACCATATCAAAAGACAGAGATGTTACCAAGGAGCGGGGACTTCTGAGATGGGGCCTGTGCCTCTTCCTCTAGAGGAACTACCCACTCCAGGTGTGTCCTTGCAGAATAAATGAGAATAATTAATTTCAGCTGTTAACCTGCCACACAAGAGCCTGAAATTAAACACCATTGTGTTGGTAAAAGACGTGAGAGAACACACAGCGTGCAAAGACACCGGCTGCTCTGCGTGAACGAGTGGAAAGCGAGAGCCGAGGGGGTGACATAATGAACGAGCGGCGCGTTGGCATCGCTGTGAGCTGGGCTCGGCCGAGCAACAGCAAGAACTGTTTGCAACATCTTTTTGTCAACATCTGTTTGTCTTTGAGTTCATGAAAGTGGAACAAATCTCATTAATTTTTTTTTTTTCCTTGTGTTGAAATTTTGCACGATTGTTTCTGTTGTTTTGGCAGACAAAATGACGCTGGAATGTTTCACCTTCTTTTTCCAAGTTTTTGGAGCTGAGTTGCTCAGTTGAGGTTTGTCACATAAATCATGAGGTTTTGCTTCTGCTGCTAGCCAAATCATAATCCTTCTATCATAAGCTTTTGTTGTTTATTGGGTTTTTCTGGGTTTTTTTTTCTCCCTTAAAGCTCTGGCTTCTGGAATCATGAGAATGCATGAAAATCTCCACTTCTGCTTTCTGTCATGTGTTTGTTTTTCCTTGCGTTTCCAGCGCTGAAAACTGTGGAGAAACTTTTGGGTGTCATCTTAAAGATGGAAAAAAAAAAAAAGAGGGTTTCATTAATATTTTTCTTTAATGCCAGTTAGATAATTTTTGGAAACTGTGACTCATGACTTTGAATGCTCAGATCTGGCAAGGCTGTAGCTCTCTGTGCCGCTCCCTTGTGACCAGGAGCGTTGGAAGAAGCCATGTGGGGCTTGTCTCTGCGGACAAGTTGGAGCACAGAGAGCTGGGGAGGGAGTTCACAGTGCCCTAGTTTTGTTGCACAGATTCCCCATGGGGATGGGAAGTGTGCAGTACCTGCCCTTCAGCAGTGTTCTCAGGGCATGCCCCCATAATATAATATATGGTGTAGAGTTTGGAGTCCCCATAGCTGACAGTAACGTTCTCCAGATCACTGACTGGAGGTAGTGCAACCATTTCATGCTTTAAACCATGCTGATTAGCAGGGCACAGCTCCAAGGTGGTGATGTTGTTGGGACATCAGCCCCTCCTGGCTGTGCTGTGACACATGGTTGTGGCAGGTGGGATGTCTTCTGGGTGCTCTTGGTGATGCTGAGCCTCCCTAGGGGCCATGGGCTGGTTTCTTCATCGTTGCTCCCATCCTCTGTGTCTCAAGGGGAAACTGTGTGGCCAGTCCATTTTCTAAGCCTGTTTGAGGGGAAGAGGATGAGGACTTTTGGTTCTGGATCTGGTCTTTCTGTTCAGCAGTACCCAAGGGCAATGTGGAGAAAGGAATGACACTTGTGTGACCTTTGAGGGACCTCCCAGGGCCTGGGTAACATTGAAACTTGCTTGTGGGCTGCTCATCTCCAGTGGCTGGTTGCCATGAGCATGTCTCTGCTCAGGGGAATTACAGGGCAGGCAACCATGGGATGGGGAAAGAGTTGGATGCTCAGCAGGGTGCACACTGGACAACCTTGAGGGAACAGTTTCAAGTCTCCATCAGCTGTAGAGAGAAAAGGGAGTCTGAGCTATGGACCTAGTAAAGCACTGAGTCCTTCCTTGATCCTGGGCTGAATTACTCCAGTGCTGGTGCTGGGTACTTGCTGCATCCAAGGCCAAGTCCGAGCGCCTGGCCAAGATGAGCGACTGCTGGGTAACACCCAGGAGACCGAGGTGGTGCTTCTGGAGCAGCTCCTCTGGCCAGGAGGGAGGGAAGGAGCTACTGGGGCACAGATTCCCCCAGGAAAGGCACTCAGCCATGGGGAAACCGGGATGCCACAGGGTGTGCTGGTGCAGAGGGCGGCCGGGGGCAGGCTGAGGTCGCTGCCCCTCAGGAAGCTGTAAGGGATTTGTGTGTTTTCCAAGGCGGCAGAGACAGGATGCTGAGGGGTGGGAGACAGACAGATTTCCTTCTGCTGTGAATAGGCTGGGGGTGGGGGATGGCGGCTCTGGTTTAACCCTTGCCTGTTCCTTTCATCTCCAGAATGAAACGGGTGACTTAGGAAACCATTCCAAACCAGGGCAGACATTAGAGGTGCAAAGAGGCTGTTGGCACGGGGGTGATGCTGGGAGTTTTATTACCCCAGTTCTCTGAGCCCCAGGCACGTCTCCCTGGCTCTGGCATTGCTCTTCACTTTGAAGGTTGTTTGTTCAGTGCTATTGCTATGACCCAAACCAACACTGGTGATGCCAAGGGAGAGGCTTGTGGGGCATCACCTTGAGTCAGAGACACGCAGCTCGGGGGAGACAGCTGCAGATTTGGGCACTGTAACAAAATTTCCATTGGAAGCCTGAAAAAAGACAGGATTTCATTTGTCTCTCACATCAAGGGTGGGGGGAAAAAGCCCCAGACACCTTAGGAGTAACTCCTGAAACGGGTCCTGCTCTTGTTGAACAGCAAAGGCTCTTCTGAATCTGTTGCGAAGTCATTAACAGGATGACCTAGAGGAAGCAGAGGAAAACCCAACTAACATCAAGTCCCACCACCTACTCTGAACCCTTGGAAATGCTGAGGAAACAGGACCTGTGTGTAGACCTTTAGGGTGTGAATACATAAAGACACTTGGGAGAGGTACCTGGTAAGAGGGAAGCAAGGGGAAACTGCTTTGTTTACTGCACAGGAGTCTCCTGGAGCAGTGGAGAGTCAGCACTGCTCAAAGTTGGCAGCTGGGCTGCAGGTGTGGTGAAGGGCTGTGTTTTCTAAACACCCAGAATAGTTATTGCTCTGGCCTTTTTGTAGATAAAGATCAGCTCTGACTTTAAAAGAAATTATAGCAAAAGTGCTTGTATCTGGGAGGATGAATACCTGCTTCCAGGTTGGGCTTTGTGGAGCTGAGCTTCGTAAACAAATGACTTGACGTGATTAACCGAGTCAGAGGGTTGATGTAAATGTGCCTCTGTCTCTCACAGTATCGGGGTGGAAGCTGTAATGTATCAACCTGAGAATTACCCTGTGGTAGGAATAAACAGCCAGAAGGCTCTTGGGTGTGAGGTTTCCCACTGAAATAATTTTTTCTCTCTGAAAAACCCACAGCAGAAATTAGAGCTCTTCTGAAAGTCTGAATTTTTGCTGAGATACAAAACACTGCCTCTACTCTGCAGACGTTTGATGTGCAAAGATGGCAGAGAGCAGTTGTGAACAACCAAGAGCCAAAGAATTAGTAGTAAAACATCTGGTCTCTAGGCTGACAAGAGAAAGGAAGCTCTCGGTAGCTCTGATAATGTTTCTGCCCTACGGTTGTGCTAATTTCCCTGGGAAAACCAGTCCCTCTACTGAGCTCACTCGCTTTTACAAAGTTTGAAGGTAAGATACAGAGGTATCAGCACGCTTGTCTCTCTGGTGAATGTGGCTTTAAAAACCCCAAACAGTCCACAAACCTAAATAAACAAAACAAAAAAAAACCCCTGACTGTGTTGATTATGATATGGGTGAAAAATACCAGAAGCAAGATGGAAATAATTCAAATTATGAAACTCAGAGCAAGGCAAGCTGACCTTCCTGGAGCTTGCTGTAAGAGATGACGACATTTCCTTGTGCTGAGCCTGCTCTGTGTGTGAACTGAGTTCGCTTGGTCTCAGGCTGATGCCTTTGGCTCTTGTTGCTTTTCACAGAACAAATAATGCAACAGGGAAGAGGGTTCTCTAGTAGGAGAAGTATTAGTTGTTTTTTTCTTATTATTTTTTTTCCAACTGGGTTATCAGGTCCCTGCCCAGTCTCAGAGTTCATTCTTAAACTGGGCAAGGCTGGACACAAGGCTGGACAAGCTGTTTCACCCAGGATGAAAATCCTACTGCAGCCAGCACGTGCAAGGGTTAAATTAAATTAAAAGCAGAAGGGTTGGTGAGAGCCTCGCTGGCACACTTGTGCCTGCAGTGCCCGTGGTTTTGCCTTGGTGGTCTATGGCAGGCAGACCTGGGCTTGCTCTCTCTGTGCTCCAGGAGCTGGGCAGCACTGTGCTGAGCTCTTGGCTAACGTTGCTTGGCCCTGGTGAGCGGATGCTCTATAGAAATGCTGTGAAAGTAGGTGTGGGGGAGATGGAGGATGGGGGAAACATGGCTGGGGACACACCTTTGGCACGGCTTGTGGGCTGTGCAGCGTGCAACAGGCTTGTGGGACCATCCATCCAGATGACATCCCTCACCCTGATGCATGCTGTCAATCCCATTCACTCCTGCCTCTGCTCCCAGGCTCGAGCCGAAGTTCCTACCCCATCCGATTGCTCCAATTAGTGCTGTGGTTTGTTTTTCTTTATTATTAAGATTGCTTGAGACCTGCCTGTTTTTGAGACCAGCTCCCTTTAATCTGCCCCTGCCATCATTGAGGTTAGCTGAGTTTCCTGCCCAGCAGCTCCTTTGGCAAATTAGAGAACCAGTGAGACACTGCTAATAAGCTTTCCACAGTATAGATTTTGTCCAGTGGAGCCCAAATGAATTAGGTCATGCTGCCGTATGTAATCCATGCACTTGAGGTTTGACCTAGCTCCTGTGAATATGAGTGGGCAGGGATTTGCCTAGAAGCTGGGCTGGAGCTGTGGCTGATAGAGCTGAATTTGGAAAGAGCTGGAGTGGAGCTGTGCCCTTCGTTGTTGTGGACCAGTTTCATTTGTAGGGGAAGCCGATGTTTTCCCAGGGAGACCTGTGGTCTGTGCTGAAATCTCTCAAAACCCACTGCCAAGATACCTTGGGGCAGAGCTAAGTAATTATTTAGCAATTAGATGCTGAAATCAAATAAATAAGCTAATAATTCTACAAGTTCAGAAGCAAAATCACTTATTTAATCTAAAACTTTTTCACAACAGCAACATCTCCTGCCTCATGTCAGTCTTAGGTCTGAGAACTTCCCACCAAACGACTCCCTAGCTTCCCATGGCCCTGGTGATGCCAAGACAGCTGCTTAGGAGGAGGTAGGATGATTCCTCCTGGCTCTTCTGGGCAGTCAGATGTCAACCTTACCAGTGGTGGTGATGGGCCAGGGTGGCTGTTGCCGTGTCACAATTCATACTCGCAGCAGAGAGCGAGATCAGCGCGCTAACAGGAGACTCCTCTTTTGAAAAGAGGCTTTAAATGATGTCAAGAACCACCACAACGATATGGTTTTTACATAAATAATAATTAATTACATGTAAATCAGACTTTTCCCCACCCCTTCCATTAGTATCGTCTCTGCTAAGCTCTCTGTCTTGTTTCTGTCCGCTCGCTCTGAGGAGTTGAATGGCAGCAGACATCATTTGCAATGCTAACGTCAGATACGGGTCAAAATGGACAAGGAAAACACAACCCGGGGTTTTATCAGTGCAATAACAACCAATTCTGTCTAGAGATGGCAACCTACATGGCTTTAACCCCTTCACTGCCACAGAGCAAGAACCACCGGGAATTTACTTTTCCGGTCTCCTCTTCTGCAATTTGTAACTTATTTTCAGCCCTTTCCTTCTCCTGGCCACAGTGTTTGTTTTCTTCTCCCCCCTCCCCTCCCCTTTCTGGTGTTTACTAGAGCATCTGGTAGTGTTTATCTCCCAAGGCACAGGACACTGCTGTTTTCATAGATATGTAACTGGAGTAAAAGCTTTAATCTTTGTTGATGTTGGACTTTTGGATTAAAAAAGTCATAATAATGGAAAAATTAAGATGAAATAATATTTCAGTGTAGTATACTTTTGAGACAGCATCAACAGAAAACCCTTCAAGGGAAAAGCTGCCATTACTACATCTCCTTCAGAGTGTAGCTCTAGGGAAGGGTTGCTTAACTCTGGGGAGAGCAGGGTGTGAGGAGACCATGCTGCTGAGATGGGAAAGGTCACCCCATTGGAAGCTAAAGGTGTGATATGTGTGGACTTCTGTGCGCTCCACAGCCATGGTTTGAGCAGTCCCAGAAATGCCAACAAGAGGCAAGAAGCCTATTTCCATCTCTGAGAAGGAGCTGGTCAGCAGAGTCAGACTACATATGACCAACTGTGGTATGAGGCCCCTGTGGAGTAAAAGCCATCCTGGAAGACAGAGGAGCAGGTGGTGCTCTGACTCAGGTCTCTTGCTCTAGAGAATCATAGAATCACAGAATCTCCTGGTCTGGAAAGGACCCACAGGGTCATCAAATCCAACTCCTGGCTCCACACAGGACCAGCCCAGTCAGAGCAGGGGACTGAGCGCATCGTCCAGATGCTGCTTGACCTCAGCCCAGCTGGGTGCTGGGAGCACTTCCCTGGGGAGCCTGTCCCAGTGCCTGACCCCCTCTCTCAGGAAAGAACCTCTTCCTGACACCCAACCTAAACACCCCTTGTCTCAGCTCATGGTTTTCTACAGAAGCTTCAAAGATGCTGAGACTGGGTTAATTAGAAGTTGTCAAGATACAGCAAGAAGTGGTGCTGTCATCAGAGAGATGTAGGAAGCGTTGCAGAAATCTGGTAGCAAAAGGCAGGTAGGTGTCTGTTCTCAGCAGCAGTGATTGCAGGCCTGTCTGTGGTGCTCACACCCAAGATCCTCTCCATTGCCTTCCCTGGGGAGCAGGCACAGTCCCAAACCCGCAGCAAACCCAGCTATGCTGGGGGCAGGCATGCAGAATCCAGAGAGCTGCTGGTTTCACAGCAAAAATGTATTCAGCTGCTAATATCATAAATGCTTCATGGTAAATTCTTACAGCAATAGCACTTTATGTAACCCAGAGACTCTAGAACCTGTATTTCAAGGGTTATACGCTCCTGTCTCCTTACCTATCTCCTGGGTAAGTTGCAAACCTGAGGAAAACCTCTTCACACTTCTCAGGAGAAGACACTTTTTGGAAACCCTTTCTTTGGGAAGGCAGCGAGCTGATGAAAGGGAGCTTAGCCTGTAACTTCGTTAGGGCTGCACTGAACCAGGCTAATCAATGACCCCACCATAGAGTAGGTCTGTGGCAGCCTGTCCCACAGCAAGCTGGAGGTGTGCAGTCTCCCAACCTTTCTACCCCCCCTGCTAACCAGGGAACTAGTTCTGGAAAAGACCTGGCCTGCCAAGTCCTGCAAACTGACCAATAAAATGTTAATCAGGCAAAGAGGAGCCCAGAGGTGTCGGTGAGGGTCGGTCGCAGCGCCGGCATCGGGGGAGAACGCTGCTGCACACAAAGGGACCAGCAACCAGGGCTTCTGTGCAGAACACTTCACCCAACCATGTTTTATTTTTTTTTATGGCATGCAAAAATGCAGATTCAGCAGCCCCAAAACGGTTTGTGCACACATGCCAAACTTGTCATTTATAAAAACTCAAAAAAAGCTCTGACAAATGCTGAAGCTGTTAGTTTTGACACTTCTGACATGAAACACTTTGATTTTTCATTTTGAAACCACTTTGTGTTCAAAATGTCCTTTAATTTTATTTTCAAGCAAGGGTGTGTGTGTATCTTCTTATTCCCCTAAAAAAAAAAAAAATCAAAATTGAAATGAAATTTTCAGAGTGACTCAAAATGAAATTGCTCTTGGATTTTTGGTTTCACCATTTTTTTTTTCTTAGATGTTTGTGTTTGGCTTTGAGTCACTTTATTCCCCCCCAAAAAAAAATAAAATTGCCAGTTGGTTTATCAAGAGCCACAGTGAACATCAGCTCCTTTGAAAGGGCAGAGCCAGCACAGCAGAAAATTTTATATTTCTTTTGGGGCTGTCAGTTGGGGAGGGGGAAAAGGGGAATCCTCTCTGCTTTCCAGGAGGTCAAGTTCATTTTCTGACTGGGATAAATAATAAACAGTTTTTTGGTTTGATTTTTTTTTTCTGTGAAGGATTTTCTTACGTTATCTGTTTAAACATTCCGTTATGTTTTAGTAATGTGAATAATGATTATTCCTGTGCTTCTGAGCTCTCCCTCTTGGCTCGGGCGCCGGAGGTTCAGGAGACACCTGGCATTGTTGACAGAGCACTGAACTTGAACGCCTCTCACTGTGACAGGGCAAGCCCAAATATTTGGGAAGAGTCCTTGTTATGTTACGACAGGGGTTGGTAGCACTGATGCTGGGGATGGGGTTTGCTTCAGTACCGAGCTGATTACTGCTTTATTATTGGAGGAACAGCGTGAACTTTGGCAGGCGGACTGCTGGGAGGAAGGAGGGCTGCACTTGGGCATTTCTCATTTGTAGGATGTGCTGAAGATCTTCCAAAAGATGCTGGGTGTCACAAGAGGCCAGGAATAGGAGATCCTGAAAGATGTTTTTCTATGGGTGAGAAGGTGGGGACATGGGGGAAGGGGGAACTTTTGTAAGTGAATGCAAAAATTTTACAGACTCACAAGGTTGGAAAAGACCATTAAGATCATCGAGTCCAACCTTCCTGCCCTTTCCTAAACCATCTCCCTGAGCACTTCATCTCCCTGTCTGTTAAATACACCCAGGGATGGGGACTCCACCACCTCCCTGGGCAGCCTGTTCCACACCCCAACAGCTCTTTGGGTGAAGAACTTTTTCCTAACATCTAATTTGAACCTACCGTGGTGCAGCTTGAGGCCATTCCCCTTGTCCTGCCAGTCACTGGGCAGAAGAGACCATCACCCACCTCTCAAACCTCGTTCAGGTCATTCCAGGCAGGGATAAGGTCTCCTCTCAGCCTCCTCTTCTCCAGACTAAACCCCCCCAGCTCCCTCAGATGCTCCTCAGAAGTTTTATTCTCCAGACCCCTCCCCAGACTGGTTGTCCTTCTCTGGATCCACTTGAGCACCTCAATATAGGTGTATGTCATGTAGTCCCCATCTTCAAATACCCGGGGAAAAGCGTGGATTAAAATACCTCCCATTTTCCACCCCTAGAGGTGGTGTTTGCCTCTCACAGTGTCCATCTTCCCTCTGTGACTGGCTTCCTCTGCTGGAGTCAGGCTGCACATCCTGGAGCATCTTCAGTACTGTGTGAGTGTCCAGCTTGTGGAGTTTGTAATTAATTGGTCATAGACTTTCAACGAGATTGGATGTCTCGTGCTGTTTGCCAATTCACGTACAGCACGTAATTACATTCAGGAAGCAATAGGAATTAAATGACATTAATGCCCATGAATATTCATTTGAGAACCTCTACCAAATTCAGGCAGATTAATAGTCCGACACAAATACAATGGCTATTCATTGCCCCCACAGGAGCAGGAGATATGTATGGGCTGGCAGCTCTGAACACATGGAAATGTGCTGGAGAAGTTACCTCTGTGTGGCTTCTGGTACAGCAGCCATTGGAGGGACACCTCCAGGGGCACAGGGGATTAGTGTAAGGACAGGGTTACCTGGATTAGGGTAAGGACACGGGGATCCTTTCCAGACTGCTGAGGAACCCCAAGGAGTCTGGGCTGAAACTCGTGTCTCTGTGCCACCAATGGAAATCTGACTGTGGCAGAGCTTCCCCATGCAGAGTGGGACATGGTTAGTACTGTGCCTGACTCGTGCCACCCTGTGTGTGAAGCCAGACTCCAGCCTGCTCTCCCCAGATCACACTGCCACAGGGCAGCACAGCAATTGGTCATCCTTGCAGGCCGTGCTGCTCGCTGCCTCCTCTGCCACAACCAACCCTCAGGGTGGCTTCAGGGCGGCACTGCACACACACGGGCTTGGTTCTGGTCCAGCTCATCCATCCCCTCAGTGCAGGCAAGGATACAGCTTCCGCCGTGACTGGGGAAATCAAGAAAGTCTAATAGCAAAAGTGGATGAGGGATGTCCATGTGCTCGCCAAGCAGGCATCAGAGGTTGGGATGCTGGAAAAAAAGCCCAAGCCAATTTTGTTTTTCCTTCATAGAGATGATATAAAGCAATATTTAATTAAAAAAAAACAACTCATGTAGGTCTGGCTGCAGCCTTTATTTGGGAGCACTTCTTTATACATTTCCTTTTGTCAGACAAGCCAACTCAAGACCTTAGGAGTGTTGCACTACTTAAACCCTCTTGTGGTGCTTCTCCAGTTGGAGAGCAGGTCCTGCTGCCACTAACGTTGGCAGGTGAGTTGCCAACAGCATTGGGCTCAGCCTCTAAACCAGGTGGTTATGCCTTTTAAAGCTCCCCCCATCACCAAGTCAACCCATCGCATCCTTAAGGTTATCTGGGCAAAATAAATGCCTGGCATTATTCACCTCGCTGCATCTTCTGCCTCTCTGAAGGTTTCTATTGCCAGATGGATCGGACCCGCCTCGACTCCACGCACAGAGCGAGGGGACGTGGAGAGCTGCCCCAGAACGGGCTTTGCTGTGAGGTGCAGTGTGAGGGTACTCCCGGGTTCTCTCTTGCTGAGCACCCCGGGAACATCAGTCTCATTTGAAAGTAAGTCAGAAAAATTGTTAAACTGTGAAATCAATGTATATTTATCTTTTTAATAAGCCCACCACCTCTTTGTGGTGGTACATCGTACTTATCCCCATTTTTTTGTGCCTGATGTAGAAGGTGGAATAATAGCTGAGTACCTACACAGGCTTTGCACCTACCTACACGGGAGCACAAAGTGGCCCAGGAACCGGCCCTGCAGCCTGGTGATGTGCTCTGCAAAGCCTTGTAAACTGGTGACTAAAGCGGAAAGGACTCCAAGGCCTGGCTCCTGGGACACGGGGAGGTGTGGCGTTACAGTAGCTTGGAAAACATCCCGACTTTCAAACAAGTAACACCTATAATTACAGAGGCGTCGTCACCTTCATTTATTTTATTTTATTTTTTTTAATTTTTATTTTAGCTAACAAGCTGTAGTTGTAGCCTGGGTACACCCTTGCCAAAATCTGCCAAGCATTTGCTCTTGGGATGGTTTTGCTGGTGGTGGGAATATCGAGCATCTTTCTCCAGGCGCTTGTAAAACAATACAGCAGTAAACAATTCAAGTACAATTAGCAGCTACATCAGCGGAGGGGGAGGGCAAAGTCCCACCGCTGGTATTGTCTATGGAATTAATCATCTTGCACAGAGCTGATGTACTGGCTTAGATTTGAAAAGTTAAAAACAGGGGAGGAAGAAGTTTCCAACAAACAGCCTTTATTCCGGGATGGAATGCAACACAGGTATTTTTCGGAGCAGTAAGGGGTGTCGTGTGTGTGTGTGTCTCAAAATTCCCACGTTAACAGGTTCTCCCTCTCCCTCCTACCAGAGCTGAACCAAACACCCCGGGTCCCTGATGGATGGCATTTGCGCTGAGTGGTTCCTTTCCACTCACCCCACCCCACACCCCCACCCCCTCCCCAGTCCCGCCGCTGGCCGGGAGATCCCCCGGTG
>VXBZ01006560.1:29771-51845 GCA_013399135.1 Heliornis fulica
ATTATTTTTTTTCAAGTTGAAATAGCTTCTTTTACAGAGCCCTTTATTACAGGAATTCTTGAAATATGTTCTTATCTCACCAGCACTCAGTATTACTGGCTGGCAAACATCACGAAATGCTAAAGACTGATGAGGACTACTGACTTTAGGATTTCGGAATTTAGAAGAACTGGCACAAGAAAAATTTTTGTCATCTTTGGCATTCACTTTAAGTTGATAGTATAACACAGACAAGAAAATTAACACTGAATGCAGTGTTAACAACATTTTCTGAAGTAGGCAAATTCTTAATAAGAAAGTTAATTATTTACTGTAATAAGAAAATTTAAATATGCCAGAGATGAGGTCTAAGCATTGGATTCCTAAATTTTAATTGTAGCTTTACGATTCTCATCCCTAAAAGCTGGATTTTAATTTCTTTCTCCTATTCCTTATGCCTGAAGTGTGTGTGTATATTTTTTTCCTCTCTTACTAAGTCATTAAAGTTTATCGAAGTGTTTTGAATTCCTAACAACTCTTACAAATGCTGAGTATTGTCTGGCTTTTCCTACACAGTGTTGACAATTTTGGACTTGGTCTTCTGCTTCAGACTAAGCAGATAAAACGCATGGTGTCATCATATGTTGGTGAGAATGCTGAATTTGAACGTCAGTATTTATCTGGTGAACTTGAAGTTGAGCTTACACCACAGGTAAGGAATGTCTCTACGATACTGGTGATTTTTAATCTAAAATATGAAATATGTAATTGCTGTTATGAAATTATTTTGTAATCCAAATGTTTTTCCCGTGTGCAGATGTGCAGTAAAGACAGACAGCACTTATTGTCTTAGGGTCATGGGCTGCATGTAAGCTGCAGCCTGTCACTAAGAACTGACTGGACTTCCTGTGTAAATTCCTTTTTGGCTTGTTACATTAAATTAATTTCAAGTATGTATATGCGCACATCTTATGCACATGTATATTTTCTTGTACAGTGTTTGATTTTTGGTAGCTCCTTGCAGACTGCAGAAAACCACAGGTACTAGTATCTCACCAGTGTGTCCCACTTAAGGGGGAAAGAAGTCGGGAAGCTGCTGGTAGCTCCTGTGCCTGAGAACGCTGTGTGTGCATTGTCTGCCATCTAGTGGAACCGAGTCCATTTGCAGATTGCAGCTTGGGCTTGTTTGTTAAGTCTTAACTAATTTCTGCGTGGTGTAATGAGCCAACATTTACAACATTGGTCTTAAGCACCATAATTTTAATTCTTTTAGCACTGTCAGGCTGCCCAAATAGCCTGAATACAAGGAGATCCTGAAATCATTAATATCAGACATAATCTACTGAGATAGACTTTTGTGAAATTAGTAGTCAAAAGCCTGCAGCATGTTAGTGTGTGGCATTTCCAAAGATGAAACATAGCCTTTTGGCTTTAGACAGCTAGTAAATCTCGGGGAAAAGCAATAGTCTTAAGGTTTGGTTTTGGTTTTTTTTTTTTTTGGGGGGGGGTTGTTTTTGGTTTTGGTTTTTTTTTATGGAGAATAGAGTCTTTCTTGGACTCCATCATTTGGGAGTGTCTGCTGTATCAGAGATTAAGAAATGTGAGAAAACCTTCCTTTATAACTAGTGAAATGATATGGAATTAGCCAGGCAGTTGTCACCTCTCATGTTTCAGAACACTTCTCACAATTTTTTTGTTTCTTCCTACTTAATGCTCAGTGCTTTCATCTGGAAGACTTTAATTCCTTCAATTTGTAATTGGCTTTGTGGAATGCACAGAGAAGCTGTGTAGATCCTGCATGAAAATACTGGATCTACAGTGTGAATTGATGTTCTGGTTTCAGCAGGGGTAAAGTTAATATTCCTTCTAGCACCTGATGTAGTGCTGTGTTTGGGATTAGGATGAGAGTTATATTGATAATACACTGATGTTTTAATTATTGCCAAGCAGTCAAGGACTTTTCAGCTTTCCACACTGCTCTGCTAAGGAGAAGGTGGGAGCACTCAAGAAGCTGGGAGGGGACGCAGCCAGGACAACTGACCCAAACTGTCCAAAGAGATATTCCACACCATAAAATTACATTTGTAACTGGGGGTGGGCTAGCAGCAGCTGGTGGCCTGTAATGGCAGCTGTGAGATTTGCATAGCATCAACTACACCGTTCATCATTTGTTTTGTGTATATATTCTTTTTTTCATCTGTCTTATTAAACTGTTTTAATCTTAAACCATTAGTTTTCTCATTTTCAGCCTTCTGATTCTTTCCGCCGTCCTGACGGGGGGCAGGTGTTGAGTGAGCAAGTGAGCAGAATGGGGGCCGTTGTGTCCTTGTTACACAATAAGAGTGTGTGTGGTGAGAACTTGAAATGCTAAAGCTGGTTAAGACAGAGTGTTCTGTGTCTTTGCATGCATCTGTCTCATATCACCATTTTGTAAATCTACCAGAAGTGATGTTATTTCTTGAAGGATAACTAGGGAAAATGCAACCTGTATTTTGGAGGCCATCAAGCTAGATAATTGACCATGATAGTCTTGTCTTGGTTTGAATCCAGAAAAAATATTTTAAAAATATCTGAGAAAGGACACTGATGAATAGCAGGCAGACATGTCTTTTGCCATAAATCCATAATTAAGGCTGATGAGGAATTTCAGTTGTTAGTATTTGTGGTTCAGCTGGACACAGAGTGCAGATGGGGTGATCAAATAGGGTTAGAAATGCTGTTCTGTCAGCCTCTTGCTATTCTCAGCACAAGTGACCCAAATCACTGGACTCCCTTTTCTCAATCTCCACTGTGTGGCTGTTCCAACATGGAGCAAGATATGATGTTTTTCTTAAGATTTTGATGGGTGAGACATAAGTATGCAGGACTGATATAAAAGAAAAACATTCTAGCGTATGTATCAAGGTAGGAAAGGAAAAAAGAACTCTACACTCCTCTCAGAGTAATGGATTGGGAAACAAGCTGGAGGAGGCACAGCAAAGTGCTCTGGCTTGGGCATTGACAGTGAGTTGTGTGACAGTGTGCTTTTGAGTATGGCCATGTGTGAAGCATTTCTTGACATAATTCAGTACAAATCCTGCAAAAGAGCTAAAATGGGAAGAAAAAATAGTTGTGGTAGGCTACCAAGTTCAGAAGGAAAAGCTCCAAATGATAAGATGTAGAAATATGTTTATGCAAACTCATTTATGAGTTTGATTTGTTGTCTCAAATGACTGGTTCTTAAATGTATTTTTCCATAGGGTACACTTGCTGAACGTATTAGAGCAGGAGGAGCAGGAATCCCAGCTTTTTACACCAGTACTGGCTATGGGACCCTGGTGCAGGAAGGGGGTGCACCTATCAAATACAACACAGATGGCACCATTGCCATTGCCAGCCATCCAAGAGAGGTAAGATATTAATTTGTAATTAGGAAGACTTCTGCTTTGAAAGCTGAATTTTATACACATATCAAAGCTAAACAGTAGTTAAAGCACCTGCTGGCCAAATCTGTCTGTGGTACCAGATACTTCTGTACTCTATGATGTGTTAGAAACATTTTTACAGCTTTAGGGTGACTTAACATCAAGAGCTGGTCGAGATGAAAGTGTGCCTTGCTGAGTTGATAGTTCTCTGATCAAGTTCACTGTGTATGAAAACAAACTTTTGTATCAGGCTAGTGCATTTCACAGTAAGGTTTGAGAACAACTTCCTAGCAATGGGGCAGGTGCTCCTGAAATACTGTGCTGTGCTGTAAGTAGCCCTGAATCTGTTCATGAAGCTTTGGGTCATTTGACACAAACTTTCAGGAAATGGATTTGCCAACACTTAAAATACAATGTAGTAAAAAGTCTAAATATAATAAAGCTTAAAATTAACCCTTTAAAGTAAATACTACATAGGGGATGTGTTTGAAGAAACCTGCCTCTCAGTAGTGTATTTTTCTCTGTAGGTTCGAGAGTTTGATGGCCGTCACTTTATTCTGGAGAAGTCGATTACAGGAGATTTTGCTCTTGTGAAGGCATGGAAGGCTGATCGTGCAGGAAACATAATTTTCAGGTATGACTTGTTAACCAGTGCAAAAAAAAAGGGTTCTTTAATGGTTTAGAAAATGAAGGAGAAGAAGAATCCTGTCTTTGTGATGACAAAACAATGTTTTACTGATTTCACTTTCCTTCATATTGCCTTTCCCTACTGTCAGATTATACTGCTATAAAAAACAAAATATAATTGCTTTTTCTAATGACTTTTACAAATTCAAACATAACTGTGAAATAAAGCATCAGGAGTTGAAAATGAGATATAGCACACCAAAGTCATTATCACTGTGGAAAAATGCAGTGGCATTCTGTTAATTTTGGTTTTTATGTTAAATTGGGTCCTTATCCATGCACAATTGAGGGCTGACTGAAGGAGTGCAGGTTCATGTGTGTTTTAGGAGATGGGAGCTGAGTCAGTCTCCTAGCTGGTCAGTGATCAGAAAACTTTATTCGGTCTCTAGAAAAGTGTTTGTAAAGTTGATTTATCTCAGTGTTGTAGGGACAGGCATCATATGAATTTAAACACATTGTAGTTTAAAGTTTGGGCATTTTACTAGTGGTAACATCATTTGTTTGTGTTGCTATATTTATGCTCTGGTTTTTCCTGTACTGAAGCAGGAGAGGTTTGCTTATGTATAACGTCTGGTTTTCATTTGTTTGTTTTATGGCTAACAGATGAGAAGGTAAGTGTTGTGGTAATCAGTTGCAGTTTACTACAAGAAGATGCTGAAGTCTGTCCTTATATGTATTCAAACAAGGAGTTGAAAAAGCAGCTGCAAAATATGCACATAATAGAATAATGCTAAAGTAATGGGGGGTTGTATGTATATGTGTACATATACACACATATTCATGTAAATTTTGCCTATATATCTTATAACAGTAATAAATTAAAGTACTTGATAATAAAAAATAATTTTTTATTTGACCCAAGTCTTGATATACTGGCTTGCCCACTGGCAAGAAAATATTATTTCTGATGGAAAACTGGACTTTCTTATGTGTGTGCACATGAATTTGATGCTCAACTGCTTTCCTTAGACTCTGGGACATGAAATACAGGAAACAGTCTTCCTCCTTCCGCTTGAGTCTCTGTGCTTTTACCCTGTATCTGTCTACTTATGCTTACCTACCTCTGAAAAATTCTGTCATTCTCCACAGAAACAGACTGGTTACATTCTCCCTTTTCCCTGTATTCCTTTATGTCCTGTGGTCTTTTTATGTCTTTGCCTCTCCCTCTGTTCCTTTCAGAAGTCTTCATTTCTCTCCCACATTCATACAGTAAAGATGATACCAGATACTAATGCCGTCTGGCGTGCAGACCTGAAAATCTTGACTCCTTTCTTTCAAGTGTAGCTAATCAAAGATGGAAACATTACCATCTAGTCTTAGTCCACGTAGAGTATTATTATCTTTAAAAGCACTTGCTTAATACCAGTGGTGAACCATTTTGGTTTTGCATGGGACAGATTACCTCATGGCCTACAGAGTAACACAGGCTGATCTCATAGTCTGGGGGAAAAAATACAGAAAGAAATTATATTAGTTTAGAATACGGCAGCAATATTGTTGTGATCTGCAGGATGAAAAGGAAAAGGTGTTTTTTACACTGTGCTGCACACGGAATATGTATTCACTGCCAGTGGTATCCTTCCATACTTTTTTCATCACATGACTCCTGTTTTTCTTTGCTGAGGTGTGCCTTGATAAATAGAGGGTCTCTGTTTACTCACATCTTCCACTGTTTTTATGCAGTGTTGCACTATTTATAGCATGTTTCCCTGACTGCTATCTGTGGACACAGTAGGAATGGAGAACGTGCCTGCCAGACTCTTAATCACCCTCAAGCTAAGCGATTTTTAAAGTCTAAGGGATGTACTTTAGGAAGACTTAATTGTGACCACAGGCCTGCATGATCTTGTCTTTTTTAATAGTCTATAGTGTTCTCTTGTGGATCCAAGAGAAGCACCAGGTGCTTTAGAAAGCAGGGGTTTGTACATGGTGCTTTGTTGTCCCCTATCTCTTTTTGTTGCATATAGCATGATGTGCCTGTTTTCATTCCAGGCATCTTTATGCTAAATGGACTATTCTGCAACACTGCTTTTGCCTAACAAGACCTACATCTGGCCCAGTAATTATTCTTAGGTATAGTGGAACCATTACCAAGACAATTAGTGCAAGACTTCCTCCCAATAATCCTGGTTTTCTCCTGTGCTAGCTGAAAAGATGCGTATATGGACATTTTGCTTTGTTAGTCTGATGCAGGTACTAGTTCTGCTTAGCAGAATAGAGTTTCTCCAGGTCTTAGGCTCCTTTGGAACTTCGCTCATTAAGGATAAAAGCAGAAAATGCCACTGATTTTGAGTGTATTCCACCTTCTTTGGCTGCCATCCCTTTTCATCTGCTACCATTCTGCTTTGGAGTTGTTCTAGACCTATATACTTCCACTTTACAAGCAGAGGCATGGTTTTGTGTTGATTAAAGTATACTCTTCACAGAGGAACAGAGACTTAAGGGGTTACCTGAGTCAGGGCTGCTGCTGTTGCTGTCAGTCATGTCCGATCATCTCTTCATGCTTCAAGTGATTCTGCTATACATAAATTCAGCTCATATCTGATGTGTCCCTTCATCTCTGTGCCATTAGGTATGTAATGGATTTAGTTCATTGATTTAGTCTAGTATGAACAAGTTTGCTGTGTTTTGACTTTCAGGGAAAAGCTGTATTCATGTCTTAGGAATCCATTGCATTAATAATGGACTTTGTTCTTTGCAGAGTCTAAATATCCAGAAAGCTGTCATAAATTAAAAAAGCAAACTTGGGGAACTAGTTTCTGGTTTCATACTCCAAGTACTTGAACTTCATACTGTGTTGGAAAATAAATATAGTATTTCTGGTTCTTCTTCTGTATTAATTCTTCTTTAGAAACAAGACCTTTGATCTAAAAAGATTGCTGCTTCTGAAACAACTTTAGTAACCCAAGAGCATTTTAAATTGCATAAGCTTTTATAAATAGAATTAAGCCTCTTAACTCCTTTCAATATGATGTTGAAAGATTTTCTTGTACCTTCTTCCCATGTAAAAATATTTTTGTATCAGTTTCTTTTACTGGCAGACCAGTCACTATGATCTTGAGAAATTATTTGTCTTAAGTAGTCGTTTGGGATAAAACGCTGAATTCTTTGTTTCCATAACTGCCTTCCCCAACCATTCCCCTGCTATTTTAAGTCAGCTTCTGAAACTCTTTTTCTCTTCTCTTTTGCTGTCTTAGGGTAGTTTTCCCTAGTGAATTGCTGCTAGGTGATGTTTTGTTCATGCATTAAGAGAAGAATATAAATTGAAGTTATTTTGTTGTTTGGTTTTTTGTTTTTATGGTTTCCTCTTCTTACATTCAGTATTTACACAGCCACAGAGGACATCTATGGACAAAAGATACTGTCCCTTCTGTAGCCTTTGTTAGAGGCTTCACAGCTTCTGGGTATTGCCAATAAAACAAGACTTCCCTGAGAACTATTTGGGGTAGAGCTTTGGCTATAGCTTTGATTCTGTAGGTCTCAGCGCTAGAAAAAGTGTTAAAACTGCGTGGTAGTTTCAAAATGTGGTTATTTCAGTTCCCTACCTTCCCCAAAGCCACGAGGTGGCAGCAGCCTCCTGAAGTTTAGCATGGCTGTAGCGTTAGGCCTGGTCATCGCAAGAAAGGGTGAGTTTTAAAAGATGGTCAGAAAAACAACAACAACAAAAAAAGCTTGTTTTGAATAGTTGGGGCATTTTGGTGAAAAAATATCAAGAATTCTACTTTTTAAATGAGAAAAGCTATCAGTGTAATAGCTGAGAAGCTATCAACAGAACCCTACTAAATACACGTATTTTTTCTTAAATATTATGCCATACAGTTTTGTTTGCTTTCTGAAAAGTGCAGAGAGGTATACACAAGTCACTTGTTTTCCCTTGTGCCTGCCGGGATCTCAGTGCATACCCCACCATGGTTATATATGCCATGTGTTAGTTTAATACCTTTGAGGTTGTTTTTCCTTCTTGCAGAAATACTGCATGGGAGAACCTTGTGTGAATGCCAGAGTCTTGCAGTGAGTGCCAAAACTGGTGCAGCTTTTTTAATCAAAGAGAATTGAGTTAAATTTACTACAGTGCAAAGTGCTATCCCAAGTCCGACTCTGAATTATGAAGGTATAAGAGTGATTTGAGAGGTTACTGGGCCTCTGTGCTTGCTCCCTGTGGAGATTAATTTCATTCTTTGTGTAGTGAAATAATGGGGAGATACATTGCACAAAGCCCAGCTTGCCTCTAGTCTTGGATCTAATAAATGAAAATAACAGTAGTGTGACAAATTTCAGTTAAACAAAGTGCTTATTAAAAGTCAAAAGAACTGTGATAAATATTTTCCAGTGTAACAAAATATAATTTAATTTCATATGCATCTTAAACAATCCCATAACAATTTTTCCTCCCTCCTTTTTTTTTGCTATACCTTTAGCTATTTGTCAAAAAGATTTGTTATGTTTATATTTCAGAGATACTTGTAGAGGCTTATCTCTGAAAAATCTTTCCTTGTACTTTTACAACTTTTAATATTTATTAATTTTGTTTTCTTTTGTAGGAAAACTGCAAGAAATTTCAACCAACCTATGTGCAAAGCTGCCAAGACGACTGTGGTAGAGGTAGGGAATTGAGACACAGTAAGTCCTATATCCCTGAAGTCAATGAACCCCTTTGTACTGCATGGTATTTTAGGGACAGAGCTCTCCTTTTCTTGACTCATTGCAAGCTTTCATACCGGAGAAGGTGGTCTAACTTGGATTACCCACTCCTGACACTTTGCTCTCTCTTACTGATTAGTTCAGTGTAGTTTCACAGTTAATTACGGTTCATCTGATCCTAGCCCGGGCTTTGTGTTGTCTGTGATGTCTTTGAAAGGGAAACATGGCAACAGCCTTCAGATTTTTTTATATAAAATAATATGTGGATGGAATAATAAACAAGTAGACTTTAATAGTAATAAGTAAGTATAAATAAGTATGGAATAATAAATAAGTAGACTTAGGCTGTGCTTCAGAAGATTTGCTATGACCTTATGCAAAACTTTCTGATAGTAAGGATCAGTACCTCACAAGGTAGATTGGACAAGTCATGGAGCTATCATGGGTGCGGTCTCTGAAATTTAATAAATTCAATAAATATCAAACCATAATGAGATACAGAATTTTGAGTATGCCTTGGAAAGAGGATGCACTAGGTGATCTAGAAGGTCCTTTTTCCTTGTCTAAAAGGCTAATGTTTAAAAGTACGGAACTGCCTGCACTGGAAATATATTGGTGACTAGAGAGTTGCTAAGGCATAGCAATATCTAAAAGATAGACTGCTGTATTGGCCTTTTCATCACTTCCTGTTACCTTTTATTATATGCCTTATAAAAGCTAAATATGGTTTGACAGTAAGATCAAGACAAGCTCTTCTAGAATTTCTATAAAATTCTAAATGGAAAAGGCTTATGTTTCTTCAGGGTTTTTTCTTGGTTTTGTTGTGTTTTGTTTGGTTTTTTTTGGGGGGAATGGCATTTGTTTAGGAGTTGGTTTGTTGCATTTTGTTGTTTGTTAGATTTTTGTTTTATAAATTTGTGCTTGGAAAATCTGTTCATCCTGAATAGTACATTTTGGAACTTGAATTATTTCTTTGCATTGTACAGAACTGTGGTAAAAAAATACTGTAGAATTTGCTGCAGGACTTACAGTGACAATCAGCAACAGCACACAAATTTCCACAGTTGATTTTCAAGAAAGGTTTAAAATATTTATCCATTTAAAAATTAAATGAATCTTCCATCATTCCCTTTCCTTCTAGTCACTTGCCCTTCATACTGTGCAGAGTCTGGCATTTAGAGATTTAAGTAGATCAAAGCCTTCCACCTACATTCCATCTCATTCTCTCTTTCTGCTCTTCTATCCACATGTGATAGGGTAAAATTTTCTTGTCAGTGAACAGCAATTATGTGACATCCTTTTTGCTATAATTCCACTCAGCAGTCTTTAGTAGATATTCTGTGAACTGTGTCCACCATGAGTCTTGCTGCATTTTCGAAACTGACAGGCTTTTTGCAAGATGGCATATTTAATATTACTTTACAACGCTAAGTCTTTTTATGGAAAAAGTGATGGGTGAAGAAGCATATCCAGAGGTACAGGTCAAGTAGATGAGCCAAATGCAATAACTCATGGTCTTACTTTTAAGTGTCTTTCTTCCAAAGTCGATTTCAGAATGTTGTGTTTGGATTGAAGCATCCAGTTGGAAGGAGCTGCCTCAGTATGGCACCTAGTATATACTCAGTACGGAGCATCATCTGCCTGCAGCTGTCTTGAATTAATCACTAGGGAGCGGAAGAAACGGAGAAGAGTTTTGCTTGATTCCTTACTTAACATTCAAGGCTGAAGGGTGAAATTCTCAATTCTACTTACAGGGAGAAGAAGAAGACTTTGTGTAGGTCATTAATTTGGATACTCTCTTGGCAGAAGGGATTTCTGAACTCTGGTATCTGTTCCCAAATCTTCTTCTCTTTTTGACTCACTGACCATTTAACAATTTACACATATATTCCTGGAAGTAGGCATTTGAAGCCATCCCAGCTCCTTTTTCAGACTGGCTACAGGCCATATGTATCTTCAGAGTCAAGCAGGGGGTTTGCAGGATTGTAGTTATTCAGTCTGGTGTTCCCATTCCAGTTTTGAACATGAACCTTTATACCTATTATGCAGCCAGACTATTGTTGCCCACATCTGCATGTCTAGCACAAAGCACCATACTCAGGCAGGTACCTAGCAAAAATTAGAATTATAAAATATCCCAAATTGGAAGGAACCTGTAAGGATCATCAAGTCTAACTCCTGGATTCACAGTGCCAGCCAAGTCTGCACATGACTGAGTGCATAGTCCAGACGCTTCATGAGCTCAGTCAAGCTCAGTGCTTTGAACACTTCCCTGGGGAGCTTGTTCCAGCGCCTGACCACCCTCTCAGTAAAAAAACCTCTTCCTAATACCCAGCCTAAACTTCCCCTGTTGCAGCTTCATGCCATTTCCTCGGGTTCTGTCCCTGGTCACCAAAGAGAGGAGATAGGTGCCTGCCCCATTTTGCTCCCCATTGTCAGGAAGCTATAGACCACCGTGAGATTTCCCCTCAGCCTCCTCCAGGCTGAAAGAAGCATATCACTCTGTGTTTCTGAATTTTGTCTTGCCGAGAATTTTCCTTTAAAATGGATGCTATAAATACAGAAAGACTTGCTGCTTGTCATAGCTACTATGATGGGTTATTTATACCCCCACCTTGACAGTGTTGGATGGGACCTTGAGCAGTCTGGTCTAGTGAGAGGTCCCTGGCCATGGCAAGGGGGTTGGAACTAGATGATCTTTAAGGCCCCTGCCAGCCCAAACCATTCTGTGATTATATGATTCTATGATTTCACTTTTCTGTTTGTTTGTATACATGTAGTTTTATCCAGTCTAGATACAATATCTTTTTTAGGAAAAGAACTTCATTATTAAACTTTAGGTGAGTCTATTCACTTACGTCACTATTAAGCTCATTAAGTACATTCAATCAGTGTATAACTTGAATTTTGGAAGGTATGTTTAATCAGAAAGATATCCTGCCTTGATGCAAACAGAATAAGAGATGGAAAACCCATCCTTCTGTTTCTTCCAATGGTTAATCACTCTCACTGGCATAAATGTATCTTTTTACTGTAATTAGTTTGGCATTAGGTTCCATCCAGTGCTTTTACTCTTTTCTGCTAGATTAAAAACCTTTCTGGAGCTAGCATTTCCTTCATGCCGAGTAACTTCTCATTGCTATTGATATGATGAACAGATTGAATTCTTAATGATTCTAACTGTAAAACATTTTCTGCAGCTCTTGTATCCTTTTCGTGTCCATCTTCTAATCGCCCTGTTTTTTTCTGAAACTTTACAAATGTGACTGTCTTCAATATCGTAACACTGCTGCCACAAATGTCACTTGACAGGCAGAGTTACTGTTTAGTCACAGAATCACAGAATATTAGGAGTTTGAATGTACCTCGAAAGATCAAGTAGTTCAACCCCCCTGCCCAAGTAGGCTCAAGCAGATGAAATTGCACAGGAACATGTCCAGATTGGTCTTGAATGTTTCCAGAGAAGGAGACGCCACAACCTATCTGGGCAGGAAAAAAAAAAAAAGCAAAAAACCGACAAAAAAACCCAAACCATCACTTGTCTCTGCCACTCTGGATTTAGGGATCTGAACCCAATGCCCTTTCAATCGGCTGGGGGCAATGGAGGCCATTGCCTGCCCTTTCAAAATGGTGCTCGCCTATTGCTTAAGACTGACTGTCCCATGTTCAACTGCTGTTCACATGGAACCCTGCTCCACTTCGGCCTTCAAAGCTCTCGTTTGAATATTTGCTACTACCACCAATGTCTGTGCCTGCGGTGGCTCCACCAGGTGTGTGCCCCAGGCTTCGAGGCGCACCGCAGCGGCCCTCCTACTTGTCGTGGCCTAGACCCGCGGGCCTTGCACTGCAAGTGATGGTTAGGTATGGGCCTGATGCTTCAGCACCATCCATTTTCAGGGCTAGTTGATAGTCCTGCTGCTTCCTTGTTTGCATACATGTATGTACTCTTTACAGGGGGTTCTATAGCGTTAGTTCTTACACCTTGTTGATCTGTTTCCTGCATACTTCAGAACAAGTTTAATCAGTGTTTCCTGACATACTTTCTATAAATATTATATTCTTTCTGCTTATTTCTTGATCTCAAATGTCTAACTTGGTGTTTTATTATGAAAATTTCTATTTGAGTAGACCCAGTTTACCTGTTGTGTCTGGTATTGCTGATTCCTCCTTAGGATTTCTTATTTTACCACTCTTTCCCCAGATTTTTTTTTTTTCTGACGATTGCTAAAAATATAGAAGGGCACTCTTCAAAGATCCATATCAAGGGAAGTAGAAACTACTGGAAATCCAATCACAAGATATCTGTAAACTCGGTGAAAGTGTGAAGTGCCCTGGGAATCAATTGCGTTTGTTAGCCTGCCCTTCTAAGTTAACCCAGGGAGCTATGAAATCCCCAGACATGCATACACAGTAAAAGACACGTTTTTATTTAATATATTAAAGCTACTGTTCTCTAGTTTAAGTCAGTGTTGCGTATTTCACTTTTTTGCTGAAGTACAGACAATTCTGGTAGCAATTCATGGTGGAAGAACTTGGCAGCATTTGCTGATGTGGTGGGTAAGAGTAGAGACAAAAAAAACTACCTTGCAGACAATATTTTGTCTGTGATATTTTATTACTTGCTTAAAAACCCTTCTGTGTTTTAAGGACTAAGACTCTCTGTGTGTAGAGAGGTTGTACTGTTACCATTTATGTCTGTGGCACAAAGCAGAGTTAAAAATTTTTAGAATTCCCCTAGAACAAATTTCAGATTAAAGGGTCTGACCCTGAGCCTTGTTTATATTGACTGGGTAAATGGTCAAAAGTAGCTGTTCAGTACTCTTCTGGTATCAAAAATGCATTGATTGTAAACTTCCAATGCAAGAGGCATTTACTGACTTGCACAAATATTTTGGACTATTACAGGCATAATAGGAAGTAGAACTTGCTAACATTCATGATAACAAGGAAATATGCTGAGGCACAGATAACTGTCTGTAAAGATCCAATTGTACTGCATCCAGCGGAATTTCTACTTTATTTCAAAGATGACCAGTACTAAGGGTCAGAATAAAAAGTTTTAAACTGAGTTGAATGATTCCTGTAATTTGGAAAGTAACCTTTGCATTATGGTTTGTATTAATCGAGTACTGGCAGTAGTTAGTTAACTTTAGTTAGCTCAGCTTTATCTATATGCGAGAGCAAAATAGTGCAGGATTTTAGTTTAGTTCACAGAATCACAGAAGGTTAGGAATTGAGAGGGACCTTGAAAGATCATCTAGTCCACCCCCCCTGCCAGAGCAGGATCACCTAGATTAGATCACATCCAGGAAAGTTTTGAATGTCTCCAGCTTTCTTACTATTCTCAGTCACCAGGATACCCACCTCATTCATCAGCAGGCTTGCATTACCTCTAGCATTAGTTTTGTCTGCAGTGTATTTGAAGAAACCCTTTCTGTTGTCCTTGACCTCCCTTGCAAGGTCTATTTCCAAAGAGGCCTAAGCTTTCCTAGTTGCCTCCCTACATGTTATCACATCAGTCTTATATTCTTCCCATGAAGCTGTCCCCTCCTTCCATGACCTATAAACTCTCTTCTTCCACTTGAGTTTATCCAACAGTCCCCAGTTTATCCACGCAGATCTCCTGGCTCCCTTTCTTGATTTTTCCCTATTGGGATGCTCTGATCTTGACCTTGGAAGAAGCAATCCTTGAATATCAGCCAACTATCTTGGGCCCCTTTTCCTTCCAGTTCCCTGGGATTTCCCCCAGTAATTGCTTGAAGAGGCCAAAGTCCAAGGTTGTAGTCCCACGTGGTATACTCTTCCTACCACATAAGATCCTGAACTCCACCATCTCATGGTCACTGCAGCCAAGTCTACCCTCAACCTTCACCACTTCAATCAGACCCTCCTTGTTAGTGAGTACAAGCAGCGCTTCTCTTCTAGTTCTACAGTGTTGCATTTAAAAAAAGCTCTCTGTTAATTTGCATCTTATTTCATCTTGGAAAACTTTCAGGACTTAAGCATTGTTGGACATGAGCCTTCGAGCATGCACTCGACCTGGAGCTTTCAGTTGATTTTCAGGTCTATAAACACTTACCTGCTTTTACTACAGAGATGAGAGAGTCAGGAGGCCAGCCAATCTAAAAAGAACTCAGCGGTCACAAGTTAGATATATGAGAAAACAGACTGTGAAAGGGGCTTGGCATGTGAAGAAACTTGAGGGCTTGTGTGGTCGTAGCTATGTGTAACATTTCCAGCACGGTTGAATGAAGGACATGAATTCAGCAGGCAGGACTGCTGTCAGGCCCCTTAACAGACCCGTTGAACTGTATGATGGGAAATGAAGTGTGTAGAAAGCTCAGAGTTACAGTCAAGCCTCCTGGATGTGTGCCTATACTGCTAGGGCAAGGACTATGATATCGATATGTTTCCTAAGATGTGTGTGTTCCTGTAGAGGCTCCTGTGAACAGAGTCCCGGCATGTTTTGGTGATGATGTATGTATTTTTTTTGTGGAGAGACTCCAGGCAACCCACAGCAACTGGAGAAAAACCGTGTGACCTTCTCAGGTGTACGTGTTAAGGCTTGGGCTCTTGCTCTCTGCCACGAGTAACATACGTACATTTGAGTACATAAACATCCATAACACCCCCAAAAATCCCTAAACAGTGGTCTGTTTTCTTGTCATTTTGTTCTCTGCTGTGAGGCTTCCTGAATACTTGTCCCAAGTGAAGTGGTTTGAGATCACAGCTGCTGCCACGATACAAGTATTTGATAGCGGTAGTAGTCAACATGTTTAGAAATACTGACTGGATGTTTGAATATCCAGTTTGAATAATTTTCTTGTTCAGATTGCATAGGATGGCTAAATATATCTGCTTGTGTAAACAGCATTTCCACCTCAAATAATATCAGGAGAGGAAAAAAGAGAGTGTACTTTCTCATAAAAATGCATTAAATAAAAATCATTAAACCCTGCATTTTATCTCTGGTTGCTTAGTAACAACACAGCCACGTCAGTGAGCGTCATTATCTCAGGTACAATGAACTGCACAGCACTAAGGGACAGAAGCAGGCTGAAATTAGCAATTTGTATCCTGTTATCTCTGCTAAATCATGGCATTGCGTTTCATTGAGGAAACTGGAAAATGAACCTTTGTTTTTGATGTCTGTTCCTCCAAGTGCTTTAGCAATGGCAAAACTTTCCTCAGATGCATAGCTCTGTTCTGAGGAATTCTTCAAAGTTATTGCACAGTGACAGTTTACCCGTAAAAGCCCGTAAGTACTATTGTAAAGTGGAAAAATAATCTAAAGGAATATATTTCTTGCCTGGATGCCTCAACCACTGAACGTGAAAGTGATCCTTAGCACAAGAAGCAGTTTTGGGCTTAGGATAGGCACTGACTTTGCATTAGCATGTGTTTCTGGGAAAACACATGTTAGAATTTGAGGCTAAAAAGGTTGCAGAACAGAGGCAAATGCAGAAACCACCGAGCTGTTGTATTGGTATAGCCTTTCTTGATATTATTTAATTGCTCAGTGATGACTCTGTGGGCCTTAGAGATCATCGCTGAGCGGGTGTTCCAAGGATCTGCAGTTGGGTAATATTTTGTTTGAGAGTCCCATTTGGCACAGTATGGACACTGAACTGCTTCTTCCTCCACTTTCCTGCAGTTTTTGACAAAGGTGACAGTAGAATTCAAGCACAACTACAGGCTGGGGAGAGAACGGATTGAGAGTAGCCCTGAGGAATAGGGCTTGGGGGTGCTGCTCAAAAATGAGCTGGCAGTGTGTGCTATCAGGTCAGAAGGCCAACCCTGTCCTGGGCTGCATCAAGAACAGTGTGGCCATTAGGTTGAGGAAGGTGGTTCTTGTTCTTTCCTTTTACTCTGCTCTGCTGAGACCCCACCTGGAGTACTGCCAGAAAAGCTTAACCCCATAGGAGCAAACTCAGAAATCTCCAGTACAGTACAAAATAAAGAAGACTTGAAAGTAGAAAGTATTTTTCAGAGTA
This sequence comes from Heliornis fulica, assembly GCA_013399135.1. Taxonomy (NCBI): domain Eukaryota; kingdom Metazoa; phylum Chordata; class Aves; order Gruiformes; family Heliornithidae; genus Heliornis; species Heliornis fulica. The sequence goes on from VXBZ01006560.1 coordinate 46,477, forward strand.
CCTACATAGTAGGCTGGGAGACCAAGGACATTGGTCTTCACTGCTCAATGAAGACAATAAAATTACCAACTTAAGAGTACGAAGAAGGATGAAGTATGTAATACCTTTTCTGCTTCATAATCAGCATTGTTCAGCATATTCGGTTCAGCAGTGTTAACCAGCAGTTTGGTGGCTATTACAGCACCAATCACTGCATGTTAAAAGAACAAGTCAAAGAAGGGCTGGAGTTGAAATCTACTAGGGCTTATTTGGAAAAGCAGCTCCCAGAAATATTTGCACACCATTGCCACTGTAATTTTAGTTTGTAAAAAGAAGCCCACTCCCAAACCTGAATGCTCTTTTGTTGTTTTTATTTCCTTTCATTTTATTTGATTGCTTGCTTTTGTGTATTTGATTGCTTACTTTTGTTTGTGCATGTATGTATTAGAACAGAAAATCAAAACATTTTCACAGCTTTTGTGCAGACCACCTGATAATGATTTGACAGATGCTGGAATAAACTGGGCCAGAAGGGACTTCGTAAGGTAGTTCTTTTTACATTTAGTTAATGTGCTTCTAATTTTCAAGGAAGTAATCTTATTTAATAGTTAATTTAGCTATGTGATTATGTGTTGTTGTTTTTTGTTAGGCTTTTCTCTGCAGTTGCTTTTCTTTATATATAACCTCTAATTATGTGGGTTCAGATTTGGTGCTTCATTACTGGAGTAGTAAATGTTAGGTGGTTAAAATTCATAGCAGATCAAATTGTTGCTAACTGCTGTTTTACCTACACACAGCGTTGGCTGGAAGATTTGAATTTGTTTTTCTTTCATCTGTCTCTCATATTTTATGCTGTTCTAAATTGATACTTTCTTGAATGAGTAACATGAGTGTTCTCAGCATTCATCTTCAGAAGTTCATTGCAGATGTGAATATAATCTTCAGTGAAAAAAATGCTTTTATCTTTATATGTTAAGAACAAATACGATATTAAAAAATAACAAGCTAGAACAAGTCAATGGTTGATCAGTAGATACTGCAGTTTGCCAGGAAGTCAGTGTGCTGGAGAAACTGATGGAAAGCCTCTGCTCCTAAAGCTAAATTTAGGGTTCTTTTTATAACGATTTGTAGGAAGCTTGATATCCTGTGCATTTAAAATATATTTCATTAAAAGTACTCTTTAGTACTACTCATATAGTACTAATGTACATACATTAACAGTACTATATCATGAGAATTTGAAAATTAATAGGATTTAAAATGCTCTAGGTTTAACTTTTCATTGTATGCACTAATATGTACAATAAATGACTGGTATGTTAGATGAATTAATCAGTGCTTTATCAGACTTTGTATTTTAAACCAGAAAATAATCATAGCACTGAAAAAATTCTTCAGATAGAGCTTTAGGCATGGTTCAAGGAATTGACATGCATATATACTATTATTTATGTGTCTTAAAGTAATAATTTGTTTTCTGTGCTATTAACATCTCTGACGGAGATACCTAGTACAAATTGAGAAATAGTTTACACTCCAACAAAAACTCTTACAAAAAAAAATCACAATGTGAGTAATTGCCTACTGGCATGAAACAAATGCATATTTTCAGGTCACCAAAATTCTGATATTTTAAAAGCTGAAACCTTGTAACTATTGTTGCAGCAAGAATTTTGGAGTAATTATTTGAATCAGCAGCTCAGATTCTAGTCTTCTCTTGCGACATACTTCCCTGCAAATGCTATAGAATTGAGTGAAGAAAGTGAGGATAAAATACAGGATTGAGATACCTCAATTGTCATAACTTCAGATTTTTCTGATGTTTCAGTCTGCAAAAGATAGTTAAAAAGTTATTGAGGGCTAAGGAGTAGTTTCCTATTTCTCTCTTGCAAAGTTTCAAGGTGCTTATTTGAAAGTTGCCTAGTTTTCTGGGTTTTTTTTCCAAAATAGTTAACTGCTTTATAGAAAACCTGCAGTCTTGAAGTCCACTGCATGGAAATGCACTCCCGTCGATTTTCCCATGATTTAGATACTAAATGCCCCTTGCAATTGAACTGAAGAAAGCAACAGCTAAACAAATCTTAAAACAATTTAATGTGTAAACAGGTGTTTTGTTGTTCGGTTGGGCTTTTTTTTTTTTTTGGCTGTAGAAAAAGAGGCACATTTCTCTTTTTTGTTCATCTTTGGAATAAGTCAAATGTGTTATACCAGTTTTTTCTTCTTGTTTAAAGAAGCAGAGAAAAGAAAAGGAGAGAGCTAGGACACATTCCTGATCAAAAAGGGAGAAGTGTGCATCCAGTCGACTGTGTAAGACTCATGCTAAGGTGTACTTGTGCTCTCCAGGCTCACAAAGTGCTGAATTTCTCAAACACTGTGAGCCTCAATGGCTGCAAATGAGAGTACAAACATGTATAGCAGCTTTTTTTTTTTTTAAGTAAACTACATTTCTCCATAAAAATCATTGCAGGTACCAATTTTTTTTCCCCACAGTACTTTCAAAACAGACATTTGCATTTTTGTGCCAGGTTTTTTACCTTTTTAAATTCCAGGCTGTTGGAAATTATGCTGATATGTGAATTCTTACGCACCTTTGTTTATGGTGCTTTGTGGTTTTGGGGGTTATTTTGAAGGCTTGGAATTTGGGTTGTTTTTTGTTTGTTTGTCTGGACTTTTTTAAATCCGTAATTTGAAAAGTCTTGTAGGTTTTGTAACGTGTTGTGATGAGGCTAGCTGAAAAACAAGGCTTTCTAGCTTTAACATTGGCATGTTCTTGATGCTGTGGTGTTTAGTCACCTCCTGTAAACTATTCAGGAAGGATTAAGTGCTTTGTGTTTGTCAGCAGCAATTAGAAAAGACTCCTGTCCCTCCATTGCACATGGAAGTAGACTGTCCCCTGATTTTTTTGAGCTGTGTATGCACTCAGTTTGTCCTGTGTTCATTCATTTAGAAAAGTGATTTTCACATTTTCTGGTCATAAATTTTACATAAGTGGGATGGTAAGTGTGCTTAATTCATTCAAAATTAGTACTAATTTGGGATTTTATGAAACTCTAGATTTAAGAGACTATATTGAGCCATCATCTAAGTAGAAGTGAATTGCTGTTTGTGATGGATTCTGTCAGATTCCATCATGGTTGAAACCAAATACACTAACCAAATATATCTGCTTTAGACATCTGCCAGGACACTTATGGGAGAGGTGAGAACCAGATGAGTTACATGAAGTTGACCACCCAACCACCCACTTCAAGACATCTAGACTTTCCAACACAAGAAGAAAAAAAATTGCTAAAGAATGTGAAGGTTTCTGATAGCACTTTCAACGATTTATAGGAGTAAGAGAGAGCACAGAAACCTAACATTCATGTATTTCTGTTTTGGGGGCTGGGGAGGTAAGGGTTAAAAACCAAAGACTGTATAGAAGTTTAAATAAGTTGCGTAAGAGTTCTGTTGGGAATTTTAAGCCAATTGGTATTGGCTTGATGTGCTTTAGTGGTTATTCTGCCTGATTAATAAATACAGAGAGAGAATAGAACACTTGGCATGATCAGGAGGTTAGAGGTCATACTTTCAATACTAAATGTGCTAAAGACATTTTTTCACCCTTGGTTGTGAGAAAGAAATCAGAATTTTCTCATTAGTTTCATTCTATCTGCTTCAGTCTCAAATAATGTTTTTGATTCTGTGAAGCACTTTATTCTTCGTTTGTATTGCCATGCAAGCCTAGTGCTTGTCTTCCCAGAGAGCTTTCAGGTAGGATAACGATCAAGTGTAAGAAAAATTATATATTTCTTAAAAGTTGTCACTTAAAATCTCACCCACATTCCTGTGGTTTCTGGTTAATCAGTTGAAAGTGTCTAAGCCACATGACATACTACTTGTTTTCTTTCTTTCAACCCTTCCCTTTAAAATTAGTCTCGACAACCTTCTTCCTGAACAATGCAAAACATTTCTATTGATGTTGTGATTCTTGAGATTTTGGGATATCTGCTGAGATTTTGAAGGTGAAATGGACCACACTGGTCCCTCATTGAGAAAGACAGTAGTAGCATATAAAATAGTTTCCAGGATTCTTTGTAAATTACCACTGACTGTAATGGCTGAAATAAGGAGGTTATCACAGAATCATAGAACTGTAAGGGTTAGAAGGGATCTTGAGAGATCATCAAGATCAACCTCCCTGCCAGAGCAGGTTCCCTAGAACAGATATATTTAGTATCTGTATGCACATAAAGTGTCATTTTGAGGTTGTGTTTTTTCCTCCACCTGTAGGTATTGAAGTACCTGTAGGGTTTCTTTTTTTACTAAAGAGAACCAGCAATACAGTTTGTTACAAAATAGCTGCTAATACCTTGTTTTCTCCTGATTTCCTTCCTGTATGTCTCCTGCTTATTGTACTCTGCTATAATCCTCGCATTTGAGGTATTCCTTGAATTTGAGGGTAGTTTAGTTGGACTTGCATAACCTGTGAAATAGAAAGAATTCCTTCATGGATGGTGGAATTAAATTTCTAATTTATTTTATGGGTTTAGTTTTTACATTTCTACTTCTCCCTTCAGTAATTAAATTTCTCTCCGCTCACTTTTGAAAGTAAAGCTTAATTTTTTGTACTGACCTTTAAGTTACATTTCTTTAAATGCATAAGATGAGATTTCTTTCAGTCTCTTAATTCATTGTTGCTCTGATATGAGTAAGAAAATCTTCTGCTGTGATTAAAGATATATTTTTTTAGGTTTCAAATCTTCTTGATATGTGAATGATATTAATAAAAAAAGATTACTTATATTTATTTTCTAATGAGTTCAAAGACTTTCAAGCTAATGTATTTTGAAAATAAGCAATGAAATATAGAAATAAAGTATTGTGGTGGTTTGACCCTGGCTGGAGGCCAGGCTCCCACTAAAGTTGCTCTATCACTCCCTTCTGAGTTGGACAGGGGAGAAAATACGTGTTCAGAGGCTTTGGAGTTGACATACGGACAGGGAGAGATCATTCTGCAATTAGTGTCACAGACAAAACAGACTCGACAAAGAAGAAAACCAAGAAAACTCTCTAATTTATTACACTACACACTCAGAGAAACCAGTCAGATAAAGTACAAACAGCTCTTAAAACTCCACTCCTCCACCGCTCCTTTCTTTGCAGACTTCACTTTATTCATGATGTTTCTCCTCCCCAGGATGGCACAGGGCAAAGAGGGGGAATATAGGATGGAGGCTTCAGTCTTCAGTCAGTTCTTCATGAGTTGTTCTCCTTCTTGCGGGGTGGGATTTCTCACACTTTTCTTGCACCAGCGTGGGGTCCCACCCACGGGAGACAATCCTGTGCAACCTTCTCCATGTGAGTCCTCTTCCACCAGCTGCCCCAGCGTGGGTCACTTCGATAAACTC
>VXBZ01006560.1:59874-80656 GCA_013399135.1 Heliornis fulica
CTGAAAGATATGATCTAGAGATGGAGTAGACTGTGGTTGGACTCGATGATCTTAAAGGTCTCTTCCAACCCAGTGGATTCTATGATTCTGTTATTCTACTAAGAGATAACTTTGACAATCAGATACATTTCTTGCTACTGGAAAGGTTTCGATTTGGGCATGCCCAGCCAGTCTTGTTCTCTTTTGTGCAATGTATTGTGCATTTTGAATTATATTACATTGCATAGGTCGTGGAACCTTTCTTTCTTACTCTCTAAGGAGGAACTTTTTTAAGCCAGTGGTATTTCTGGTTTGAATAAAAGATGTCAATAGCTATTAAAAATTTAGCAATAATATTCCATCACTGAAAACATTCAAGAAAATAATGAATATGTAATTGTTCTTCTTTGTTTTTGTGGCTTTGCTTCACACAAGTTATGTTCCCGTATTCTTTTTGGTGATGTGACAAAGCTCTTAAAGTGCATTTGAAAATTGTGTATTTCTTCTGTGTCTCCATATTCTGGAGGTGGGAATTATTCAAAATGTCATCATAAGAGCTGATGGAGGGGAGATATCACACAAGGAGAAATACATCTTGAAAAATAAGTGAAGAGAGGATTTGTAATAATTAAACTTTTCTTATTAAATTCAAATCACAAAGCCCTAGAAAGACATACAGGGCCTTTTCTTTGAGTAAACTCTATGAATGTGAAGGTTAAAAGCTCTTTTCCCCCTTCCATCTGTTCATTCTGCCAAAACATATTGTGTGTTGTTGAGTATGAACCACATGTGTCAAACTGCTTTGCATTTTTTTCTTTTTTTTTCTTTTTTTTTTTTTCCTGGGCGTGTTGTATTAAACTGCAATTAATGGCCCCTTTCCTTATTCTGAAAGGGTGCAAATAGTTTCACAGAAAAGCTTTAACCTTTCATGAGAGAAACTCATTTTGCATTTATTCCATTTTACATTTATTAAATTGCTGTTCTTATTGGAGTTTGGCATTGGATGAAGAGGTGAATCCCGGTCCAGGGATGACCTTTGTATAGACACCTGATTGTTTTTGTCTTAGCTGCATATGTGAATACACTTATCTAGTCAACTGTCCTTTTCCCTGTAGATTTAAAGTAAAAGGCAACAAAAAACCTGCTGTAAACTGCACAGCAAAGTTGTAAAAGAGTTTAATTTTATGTAATTTTGTAATCCTGGCAGTGGTGCCTCTCACTAATAGAGTTGCAGGAAGGAAATTTATTTACACTACCATAAAAGATTGTGTATGAAGGATGTGGTTGTACATATGAAAAATTTGAGTATGATAAGTGGTAAGAGGAGAGATAAGAAATAAAGAGAAGCTAGTCTGTCATAATTCTTTCTTGAAGTAGCAGTTCCTGCCTAATTTGTTTTAGGTATTGTCCCTCTAGAACAAGTTGTACTTTTTATCTAACCTTCTCTATGCTGCAGAGAAACCCTCTGTGATTGTTCTTACTTTTTCCATAACTTGTAAGTTCATTAATTCTAGGGAAAATAGCTAAGGCATTAAAAGAAAGTTGCCAGGCATAAAAAGAAAATTCAAGAGGATTGATACTGACTGTTTCCAACTATCTAAGTGAAAAGTGACTCCCAGCATGGAAAAAAAAAAAGACACAGCAAAAATTCTTTTGTGGTGATGAAAAGGCACAGAGGATAATTTTGCCTGATGTGTGCGTTATGGCCTGAGAGGATGTGAAGACATACTGAGGCAATGTGATGTTTCCCAGAGCAGTTCTATATGTATGGGAGAGATGCACAAAGAACATAATCTATGTAAACAATAACTTACAAAAATGGTTTTCGAAACTTCTCGAATGTGGTGTCATTTTGACTTACATGTGGTTCAGAAAGCATCAACTTAAGACCATGAAACCTCTGGAAACAACTTCAGGCAGATTTGCAAAACATTGTAGAGATTTATGTTTGAAAACTTAGTTGCTTGAATGTGACTTACTTGAATGAATGCAGAAAGAGAGCACTATTTGTATTTTAGGCTTACATTTTACAAATCTACTAGATACCTCTGGGGTAAAGAATCTCAGACTTGCTAGTATTTGCACTAACGCTTGCTGCCTTCTTAACCAGTTGTTTGGGTATTACATACTCTCTCAGACTTGGCAATACAAAGAAATAAAATTTGCTCCAAGGCTATCATTGGGGATATTTGATGACTCCATTGGCTTAAATAAGCTTGAACTGATAAAATAAAAGGTCAGTTTGTGCAGAAGTTGAATAAATAACATTATTCTTAGGCCAAGTATCTTAGTGCAATGACAAATCAGGCTTTGTGTCTCAAGAAGCAAGAATCTAGATTTAGTTATGATTATGATCATAACTTACTTATGATCACTTTGCTTATGATTACTTCTTTTGCAGCGCCTGTCAATCCGAAAGCCTGAAGACTCAAAAGCCAAACAGAAACAAGGAGACAATGTGAGGGAGAGGATCATCAGACGGGCTGCTTTAGAGTTTGAGGATGGCATGTATGGTATCCTTCAGTTGTGCTATAGGCTAAAATGATGTCAAACTAACAACCGCAGCAGTTTTGTTTAAGACAGGTTAATTACTGTGCTCATAGTCCTTTCCAGAGCCTGGAATTCTCTCATTTTATTAACACCCTGCTGAAATAGATGGATATTAAGACACATGATACCTGGAGTTTTTATCCAGGCATATTTGAAGAGCTTGTTATCAGTTGAATGCTTGTGCAGGAATTCATTGAAAAAGTTATATATGCTGGAAATGAAACGTACTTGCTCTGTGGGGTTTTTATCCAAGAATGGTTTGAGTTGGAAGGGACCCCAAAGCTCATTTCATCCCAAGCCCCTGCCATGGATAGGGACACTAGAACAGGTTGCCCAAAGCTCCATCAAGCCTGGCCTTGAACACTGCCAGGGAGGGGACAGCCACAGCTTCTCTGGGTAACCTGTGCCGGGGACTCACTGACTTCATGAAAACCATTGGACAGAGTGCAATGAGACAGCAAAGTATCGAAATAATGTGTCACAAATATGAGGCATCAAACTAGCAATTAAAGTGTTGGTGAAGAGAACAGTTCTAATCTAGTCATAGTAGAATAATAACATTTTTTAAATTTACTAGTTTGCAGTGTGTTCCTGTTTGTGTCTTAACCAATGCTCTCCAGCTAATCTGGGTATTGGAATACCACTGTTGGCCAGTAACTTCATCAGTCCAGACATAACTGTTCACTTACAAAGTGAAAATGGAGTCCTGGGTTTGGTAAGAACATATCTTGTGTGTTTACTGCAGTGTACTTAACCTTGCAGGGACTGGGTTTTGTTCTTCACTCACCTCCACCTTGTTTATAATTTTACTGAAGTCATATTCATATATATGCCATATTGCATGATCATAAAATTTTCATTGTGGTGCTGTGAAGTTTTTAAGGAAATTCTCATTTCAGGATTATAGTACTACTTTGCTAAGTGTGTTCTTAAGTACATATGTGGCTTGAAGGAGTCAGAACCTTACATAGTTTGCACACCTAAGCTTTAAATGCCATATCAAACATAATTTTAAATAAAGCTTAATGTGAATATTGTTTTTGCTGTTGCATGGCTTAGTGAAGTACACCTACATACATTGCACTGAAAAAATGTCTGTAGCTTTGTTTAAAAACAAAACAAAAACCCCCCAAAAAAAAACCAAACAGCCCACTTCTTCTGGTTATTTAGTAATTCCAATAACCTTTATCCTCTCTTCTTCAGTCCTGGTAAAGTAATTAATGTAAATTGTCTTTTATCATGAGTTGTTCTTCTGCTAAAGATTAAAGAAAAGCATGCCTGTGATGATCTTTTTTCAATAATAACAATTAGAAATAATGAAAAAATTATGAAGTATATCTCAAAGGTGTTTCAATATAATGACATATGTCTGTGCTCTTGTCAGGGTCCTTATCCACTTGAAAATGAAGTAGATCCAGACCTGATTAATGCAGGTAAAATCTTTTAAATTAATTTAATTTATGGTAGATGACTATTCATTGTTAATCTAAAAATTTTATATTGATTCAGTGCTTAAACCCAGACTCCTGATTAACTTATAAATATTAATGTATTTATCTTCTTTTAAGGGAAGGTTGGTTTTGCTAATTGAGATGTTTATATTCTAGTTAGAGAGCTTAAGTGCATTTGAGTAGCTACTGAAGGAAACTTCCATGCCAGGCAGTAAAGGGTCAAATCTTCCTTTTCAGAAATGTGAATGCTTTGTGAAGCCTATATGCACATATGGATTTGTTTTTCTGCTACTTTTCACATTGTGTCTTCTAGAAAATGGTTTTCGGTAATTCATATGTGGGGTATATTTTAAAATGTCCTAGTTGTAGTGGGTAATGGCCTGGTTTATTCCTGGCTATGCAGTTGCCAAGAATGCAACATGTGTTTGGGCAGGGAACAATGGACAGAGTAGGGGGAAAGCCCGGCAAACCATATGGATGGGCCCCCTGGAGGGCTCTGCTGCAGGCAGCTGCTTTTGCCACTTGAGAGAGGGGGAAAGGCCAGTCCTTACATTATTTTTAATACAGTTTTTGCACAGCTGCTTTGTGGCATTTTGCCTCAAAAGCAGCCATGCAATATGAAATCTTAAGATTTCTACAGTTTTGAGCATGTGTCTAATTTCTGTTTTCTTGGAAATTTGTGGCCGTGTCAATTCTCTGTGTCTACATAAAATGACACCTATATATTTCATTGTGACAAACAGAAGTAGGCCTTGGCACCTTACAAATTCTCTTTGGTGTTAATGGTAGAGGTTATAGACCTACAGGTAACATCTGATAGTGGGAGATTTTTAATATGGAAAACCTATGCATTTAATATTTTTTATTGATAAATACTTATATGCACTTATGTGTGGGTGTGTACTTTTATATTATATAGGCAGTACCTTTCTCAGTGGTTGTTAGCAAGCCCAATTAAACTTTGAAAAGTCAAAGGAGATAAAGCACTGCCATCAAATAATCTTTTCCTTTAATATCAATGTGCAATCCAGCAATTGTTCACTAAACTTGAAACATCAGCTACCTGACTTAAGTAACTGATACCATTATCATGCTGCTGTGTTATTGCCATTATCATACTGCTATTGTTATGTTTTTAAGTAAGGAGTTGTTAAAGGCCACCTTCTAGTTTGAAATAAGAACCGGTTAAGGAATTGAGTCCAGCATTTCACCAGTAGCTAAGTAACTGCTGTGGTGCAGTGTATGAAGGGAAGTGTCAGAGGCATGTGAGAGCTGTGTTAATGCTTGAACTGAAATTGAGGTGTGAGGGGTTTTTTATTAGGGTTTTATTAAATAAATATTGAAGATTTCACTGAAAGGAAAAATTTTAGAATAAAAAATGTGTACTATAAAAGGTGAAATTATATTCTTGCACATTAGAAATTAAGTTCTAATATGGATGCATTAAAAATGAACATGTTAACAGAGGTATGATGGAAAATACACCCAAGGTCTTCATAAATGCTCTGAAGAATAATTGTGCTTTTATACGGATGACAAGATGATCCTGAATTGTCATTTATGCTTGATAAATGTTTTTCAAGAGATAATCTTGCAGGGATGAAGCTAACATAAGAAGTCAGAATGCAACATAGAAATCAGATTACTCTAGTATTGGTAATTCACTGTTAAGCAACTTGACACCTTCCTCTGAAACTGCAATGGACAGGACACAGGATAGGTGAATCTCAGCTCTACTGCCAAAATTACTATTGCTACAATTGCTGAAACATTCAGAAGCAGCTAAATCCCACTGCCCCTTGAGTTAAAACCATTCTAGGTGCTTCACAGCCAAATTTATAAAACCATGTGAAGAAAATGGAAGCTAAATGGCAAAGGAGTAGTATTTAATTGTATTCACGTTTATCAACTGGAATGGCCCAGTATTAGTCCCTGAAGTCCCATGTCCCTTTCTTCCTGACATTGCCTTAGTTTGTCCTTTTCTCTCAGGGTTCTGCTGGAGGCTGTGTTGTCTCTCCCACTGCCTTGAGTGAGTGCCTGGTAGAGAAAGACAGTTCAGCAGTCTCAGCTTCTCAGTGTTAGCATTGTGAATTCTTATGGTCTGACTGCCAAGACTGCTTGAATGACTTTAATTCTCTACTATTTTGTGTGACCAAGTTTTATTTCAGTGCAATGGCTTGGCATATAATATACATAGAATATACTTAATAAATGAAAGCAGGTAACTTTGGTCTCTATTTTAACTTTGCTACGATCTTTCCTTCCCTTTCCCCATCTTTTTAGTTAATCTCATTGTCTCTTTTCAATGTTTACTGAGACCTGTTTAACGGTGTCTCATTCCTCTTTCCCTGTATTGTTACACTAATTTTTTCTTCACACTGTCTGAAGTCTTCTGGTTTTTACTTGATCTCAAGTTTCCCATCCTTGCTTTATAATTTCACCTTCACCTGTATTTCTTATGTCTTGCCAGAGGCACTCTGTACACATGGTTGTTGCTTAGGCTGAGGCAGATTTCAGGCATGAGAGGAAAGAGAGAGGGCTGTGGAGTGAAAATAAGACGCCTCCATCTGTCCATTGGTTGACCCAAGCACTGTACAGGGATCAGTACAATATACAGAAGCACATTTTCTTGTGTACTTTAACAAAGCAAGTGTAGACTAGATCTGCCATTTATTTTTTCTGTATTCCATATCATTATCACTCCAGATTGTTCAGTCTGGTCTGCCTGTTCTTCCTTGTAACCTCCCTGTCTCCTGAAGGTGCTCTTACTCTGAAGAAAGTTACCTCTCCCTTTTTTTAATGTGGATAGACAAGAAAGCTGAAGTCCACAGGGACTTAGCCTCTTAGGCTCTTCTTAGCCTCTGGTGTCAGTGCTGTCTTGCCTGGAACTACTGATGGTGAGAGAGTGAGCAGTCCGTCATTAAAAACAAACAAGGTGCTTCGGAATTCATTATGATTTATTAGATTTATATGTCATCTAATAAGTGTAATCAGATCCATAGTAGTACAGAATCCAAAGGAATTGATAACCCCCTCCCCTTATTTTGTGGCTAATTGCTGTGACGTCATTTGCCAAAGAGACAAAATACATACATACTATAGCTTATTTCTTTTACAGGTAAGGAGACAGTCACTGTTCTTCCAGGTTCTTCCTATTTCTCTAGCGATGAATCATTTGCAATGATAAGAGGGTATGTAACAACACAAACCCTGATCTTTTGAAACATGGAAAGAATAAACTGAGTCAGTGACTGAACTCATTAGTAATTCTTTGAAATATGGTCAGCATTTAACAACCTGTAAAATGGTCACGGACCAGTGATGTTTTGCAGAGGATTAGGTCTAGCTATTGGAAATAGAAAACCACTGTAACCAATAGATAACATAATGGTGTTCGTGTCAACCACCACCTGGCCATATATAAACACATTTATAAGTATGCTTTAACAACTACTTTTTGGTCATTTCCAAGTATCTAATCTGCACGCGCACACTGTATATTCTTTGTTCAGCTTGCAACTGTAATCTTCATTCCACCTTCCTAATGGAAATTCACCGTCTGCACCTGGTTTTTGTTTGTTTTTTGAGAAGGAGGTTGGATGCAAACAAACACTAAATACTAATGACTCTGAAAAGATAATGAGTGCATGTAAATACATGAAGGAGTGCACTTAAAAGTATGATTTCAGAACTGATTGACTGTGCATGCAATTAACCAAAACCAGACAAAAGTAATAACATTTTTGAGGCTCAGTAGGCATACAGAAAAATTTGCATCAGCGATACATCTAGAAGGGAGGAAAAAAACCAGGTACATGTGTGACAAAATGGTTGCTACCTCTGTGGTATGCCACTGTTTTTATACTGATGTAATGAGAATGTGAACAAAAGCTTGTTAAGATTTGTGGCTGTTACAAGATCTTGATATGCTAATTGCACACTTTCTGTTGCCAGAGGCCATGTTGATTTGACTATGCTTGGAGCTATGCAGGTGTCTAAGTATGGTGACCTGGCCAACTGGATGATTCCGGTAAGTAGGTGTTTGTACTGCTGTTGGTGTATTTACAATAATATAAATGTATATTATTGGTATATATTTAGGGTTATATAAATGTAGCTGAGTATCCTGCTGAGGAGAAAAGAGCTCGAGCAGAAGGCAGGTTGTAAGGCGCAAAGCATTAGAAAAGAGTATATAAAAGCTTCAAGGTTAATATGTCTTCTTGTGTACTGCTGGCACCACTGCTGGCAATTATCAGGAGTCAGCCACCTAAAATTATGCTTGTGCTAATAAACGCTGTGAAAAGCTAACATGATTTATGTAAGCCTTTTCCCTTTTTCTTGGGTCTCTGCCTTTCAAATGTCACTTTTTTAGTTAGGACTGATATTTTTCCTTAAACAACAGCTCTTGTATTGTCGTACATTAATGTATCTCGTAAAATCATGAAAAATGTCTGCTTTATTTTTCTCAGTGTTCCTGTGAAGGGATCATAGCATTGGCATTTTCAGTATAACTGGAAGGAAGCCATACTATTGTATTTACCTGAATAGTCCTATCATACTTTTAAACCATAGAAATATAAGCTAATCTCAGTATTATTTAAGCAGCTGATGACATAATGAACAGTTTCTTTCTTAACATTAATCAACACATGTATATGTCACATGGTTTACAAATTTGTTATTTTCCATGCTTTCAGTCTGCTACTTTTTGATACAGTTTGTACTAGAATCATAGAATCATAGAATTTTAAGGCTGGAAATGACCCCTAAGATTATCTGATCCAACCATTAGCCCACCGCCACCAAGTCTACCCTTAGACCATATCCTCAAGCACTGCATCTACCCATCTTTTAAACACCTCCAGGGATGGGGACTCAGCCACCTCCCTGGGTAGACTGTTCCAATGCTTGAAGACTCTTTCAGTAAAGAAGTTCTTTCTAATATCCAACCTAAATTTTCCCTGGCCCAACTTGAGGCCATTACCTCGAGTTCTGTCGCCTGTTACTGGGGAGAAGAGACCAACCCCCACCTCACTGCAACCTCCTTTCAGGTAGTTGTAGAGAGCAATAAGGTCTCCCCTCAGTCTCCTCTTTTCCAAACTACACAACCCCAGCTCCCTCAGCTGCTCCTTGTAGGGCCTGTTCTCCAGACCCTTCACCATCCTCATTGCCCTTCTCTGGACACGCTCCAGAACCTCAACATCCTTCTTGAAGTGAGGGGCCCAAAACTGAACACAGTACTCGAGGTGAGGCCTCACCAGTGCAGAATACAGGGGGATTATCACCTCCCTGATAATCCCCCTGTATTCTATCTAGAGATGACTAGAAACAAATTTGCTGTTAGTGCATGGTTCTAGGATCCTGTGCTTGCTCTTACAATCATAGAATCCTTTGGGTTGTAAAAGACCTTTAAGGTCATGGAATCCATCCATTAACTTAACACAGCGAAGTCCACCACAAAAGGTAAACAGGGTTAGAACAAGCATTTTGACCAAAGAGGGAAAAAAGAATTCACAAAAAGATCTTCACCCAGTTCCATAACCACTTTGTACACAAATGAGTTTCTATATCCACAGAGCTTTTTCTTTTGCTCAGTGTTCACATCCTTCATTTCTGAATGAGCTGGAAGTTGGTGCACTTAACCTTATGTTGGTGTTTTATGTCTTTTGATAAAAGTATCTGTTTTTAAACATCTGATGTTCAGCTCTACAGTAGCAGTCCAAATTTGATTTACATTGAGGGAATACTGGTTAGATTTGCATTATTCAATTCTATTTTCTATTTTTGTCTTGAGTTTCAAGAACTTGGCACTAGAATCTAAAATAATGAAACAAGCCTTTACAGAGGACCACATACACTTTGAAATATAAGGGATAAATAACGTTAGGCTTTTAACCCTAGGTTTGCTGTTAGAGCCAAGGCAAAAGTACAATAGTGTGAGTTTTGAAGGAGTCAGAAACTCAGGTTACTAGAGTTCACCTGATTTATCCATAACTTTGAATCTCAGAAGTATGATAAGTCATCCAAACTCATAATTATAATTTTAAAATAGTTAACTTTTAAAACCTTGCATTTAGTAAGCTGTAGTTTTTGGTATGATTGATGTACATGGATTTAAGTAATCTACACTGTCAGTACAGTACTGCAGGTATATGCACTGAGAAGCTAAGCGGGATACTTTTTTCCCCCATGTCAGCCTCAAAACTACCTTTTTCTTTTACTGGATGAAGTAGCTCCTTTTTTTGTGAGTGCTTTTCCTTCAGATTAACATGGTGGCTGCGATGTATTCTACAAGTAGAAATTACTTGCTTAGAGAGTTGCTTTTAAAAATTGTAATTATTTATTGCATGCTCTGTCAGAATTTAGAAGATAGTCTAGAAAAAATATTTAAAGGAAAGTTTTACAATATAAACTTTTTAAGAGTAGTATGTATATTTCTTATATTCACAGTTCAAGATTATTTTAATCTATACATCCTTTTTTTTGTTCAATACTCAGATGAAGTCTAGGGTGTTTTTAGCTGGGCTGCCTTAGGCTGACATTCTTTTTATACTTCTGCAAAATTATAGTCACTGTATAAACATATTACTAGACTGTTCTTTATGTTCAAAATTACTTCTGAGTTTTTATTTGACAATCCTCTGGTTCTGCAAAAGCAACATTAAATGTTCCTGAACCTGTTAAAACCTTCTGTTTACTCATCCTATTTGTGAAAGGCCTATTAGAGAGCAGAAGGGGGTGAGTTGAATTTAGAGAGTAAGAATTGGGGGTTCTTTTGCTTTTTTGTTGCTGTTTTAAATTGGAGGGCAGGAGAAGTATTTTTCAAAATACCCAAGTGACCAAGTAATAAAGATTCCTGCTCTAAAGTATTCCTAGTAAACCAGCAAAAATGCACCTCTAGTGATAGCTCACAAAGCTGAAATGTTTGAAAACAGGCACTCCTGAATTGTCAGTGGATAGGATTTAATGCCACAAAATCCCAGCAATTTCCACTGACCATATTGGTATCTCAGGATATAAAATCTCATGCAGTTGCATCCGCTCTGAATTCACTACAGCATTCATTCTTGTGAAGCAATGGTATACGCTGGAGCAGTTAATGATATTTTTCCTTGTTTGGTTGCTTTTTACTTGGGGTCTTTAGTTTGGTCATAGCTTTTTTTTAAAGCCTCTTGTATTGTATTTCCAATTTTATTTTTATTTTGCCTTCCGCTCTCCTAGACTTTTCCTAGGACTTTTTAGTGAGCAATGTTCAGGATTTTTATCCATTTTATTATTTGTAAATAGAGTTGCAGGATTTTTATTTTTAAAGTACAACTTGCAAGGTAATGCTGTTTTCTCTGGACAACATGTTAGTTTTCATAATACTGTCTTTTCTGTGTTTGACAAAATAAGTCATGCTTAATATGCATTTTCTATACTTGTTAAACTACATGCATTTATATATTATACAATACATATATGTATAACATTTATATGTTATACAGTAAAGTATGTTTTAATGTTGTTCCAAGTATTGAACCAAAAAAACCCAAATTTTTTCTCAGGCTATATATGCAGTTATCTATAGAGAAAGAGGTGAAAACTTTTTCTGTGTTTACGTAAGCTTAAAAATTAAAATATTTAGAGCAGATATTTTCCCAATATATTTGGTTGACTGTGCTGACTTTTGATTCCTTTTAATATCAGTTTCCAAAGATATGTCACAACTTATTATTAGAATTATTGTGGTGGTATTTTCAACTTGCTAGTAACATGTTAAACCAAAACATTTAACAGTCTAAAGTGCTTCTGAAAGTTCAACTTTAGCTTTTTCATAGATGTAGACTGAATATAAGCACAAACACAGCAGGCACAAATAATACTTAAAATACCACACAGTGCTTTTAGAGACCAAGTAAGAGTCACTTTTCCAGTAGTGTCATGCACCTTACTTTATTTCATAATACTTGTTGCCATACAGAAATTAAACTAATTTTTCTGTTGATGCTGAAATTCTTTTTACTACTGGTATTTGTGACTTGTTTTTCAAGATCTGAACTATCAAAAGATGAAGCCAGCATTTTGCATAATAAACCAAATTCATGTACAAATGTATTTTAAAAAAATTTTGCATCCATTTCAAGGGCATTATTTTCCATATCTGTAATTGCTTATTTTGTTTATGAAGATGCTTTTCCATTCTGCCCCAAATTTATGAATAACAAAATATTTTTTCAAAACAGGAATGTGTAAAATATAGCTTTGAGTAGATTTTTGTTTGTCTCCTTCTTGCCTTTTTTTACTAGTATACGTGTCATGCATTCCTGTGGTATCCTCACTTACTGCTCTTACTAACCTTTGGCTGTCTGCAAATTTCTTTGCAGTGAATTTGTATTTATTTGAGAGGAGGCATGCTGGATGACATTCCATAAATCTATCCAGGGGCCTTTACAATGAGCAGTCATTTCCCTTTAATTACTTTGTTTTGAGATCTGTTGGCAATATAATTCTTAATCTGCTTTACTGATGTGTTATTACTGTTCTACAGTAAGACTTTGTACTATGATATTACCAGCATTTAGGCATTCTGATCTTCCTGCTTTTCCTGTAAATAAGATGGTATGTTGTTGTCAGTTAAGTTGAATTAGGATTGTGATTTGTGTGTGGTGATACAAAAATCAGTTTTGTTGAAAGCTCATAGTGTGAGGAAACTTTAAGCTGTATTTTATTGTAGTATTTTTTTCACTTAGCTTTGCCTTTAGGTTTTGTTAAATATTCCCTCTACACTGTAGCTTTTGGGTTCTGGGATTGATGTCAGAGGCAAGTAATAACTCTAAATTTTGTGTTTTGAGTGTGCCATCATGAAGCTATCCTTTCTGGCTGTTTTGCAATAATTACATTCTGGCTCATTGCAATAATTACAGCCCTTTCTTCACTCTTATCTCCTAATTTCTAATGGAGACAATAATCCCATGAGTAAAGGAAGAAGAGGGTGAGAATATTTTAAGCACATGCAGTAAACAGTGCTGTTTGAATAGGCAGAAGTTACTTCCTCAAGACTGATATTTATTGGTAGTTTTATTCCATTAAGCACTACTGCTTAATGGCTTATTGTCTTTTGGTATTTCCTTTGGTATTTCTCAACAAGAGGGTTTCTGAGGAGGGAAGTAAGGTTGCTGGGTCCTGCACTTAGGTTATAACAACCCCAGGCAGCACTACAGGCTTGGGAAGGAGTGGCTGGAAAGCTGCCTAGTGGAAAAATGACCTGAGGGTCCTGGTTGGTTGCCAGCCATCTGAAGATGAGTCAGCAGTGTTCCCAGGTGGTCAAGAAGGCCAACAGCATACTGGCTTGTGTGCAGAAGTAGGGCAGTGATTGTCCCCCTGTACTCAGCGCTGGTCAGGGTACAGCTCTAGTACTGTGTTCATTTTAAATCCTTCACAAAAATAAAAGGCATTGAGGTGTGTCCAGAGCAGGGCAATGAAGATGGTAGAGGGTATAGATCACAAGCCTGATGTGCAGCAGCTAAGGATGGCTTGTTTAGCTTGGAGAAATGGAAGCTGAGGGGAGACCTTAACTCTCTCTAAAAGTATTGGAAAGGAGGGCATAGCCAGGTGGGTGTAGGTCTCTTTTCTCAAGTAACATGACAGGATGACAGAAAGTTGCACCAGTGGAGGTTTAGATTGGAGGTAAGGAACAATTCCTTCCCTGAAAGGGTTGTCAGGCATTGGAAGAGGCTGCCCTGGGAAGTGTTGGAATCATCATCCCTGGAAGCATTTGAAAGACATGTAGATGTGGTGCTTAGACACATGGCTTAGTGATGGACTTGGGCCTGCTGGGTTAATGATTGGACTTGACTATCTTAGCAGTCTTTTCCAACCTAAATGATTGTAAGGTTTTGGATGAAGGCTAAAGTATTAATCATATTTACCTTAGATTTGAGTGGCATGGTCTGTATGGCTAGCAGAGGAATTTTTGTGATGTGTGTGTTTGTTTAATACCAACTGTAGAAGAGGACTAAGTAAACTGCAAGTCCACAAGGACAAACAGGATGCAAAGGTGCCAAGGAAATTTGGAATATGCTAAACCACCAGGCTCAAAGCCCAATGGCCAGCAGTTCGGTTTCCAAGCTGCAGCATCAAGGATGATACTGGGACAGATATTATTTAAGATCACTAATCCCTACAAACAATACAGACCAAATGCAGTTTTTGAGCAAGAAAATTAACTCTACCTTTTTATACTTCTCTGCTGGAGTATAAAATTAGTGTATTGATAGCCAAGGCAATGCAGTTAAAGAGCTGAGGAAGAGGGTGATGTAATTTATGCAGTGTGATGCAGTTTGGATACATAAATCTGGATTGTTCTTGGAATAAATAAATAATCATTGAATTTTAGAAGCAGCAGCCTTGATTTTTAATGTTCTGACTTGGGAGTAGCCAAACCTGCAGGACTGAAGCATCAGTAAGGAAACAAATGTAAAGAAAATGATATAACAATTCTAAGCTTTATCAAAGAAAATTATCTGAAAAGAAAGCATGAGGAAACCCAACTCGTATTTAGTCGTATTTTATTTTACCATCTGTAGAGGTCAGTATAATGTAAAACTTTAGGAATATGATTTCATACATTATTGCTAGTTTTTGTAAAGAGCTTCGAAATATGTCTTCTTTGCAGTTTGGAACATTTCAACCATGAAGTAAACTGCCTGCTCATTGGTAGAGACATTTTTAAAAGGAAAGCAAATTGTCAGAGGCCAGCTGAGTATGTGACTGAGAAAGGGTTTTTTGCTTTGATTATTTGTTGTGCTAAACCTGAGAGTAAACGGGTCCACAGCAAGAGTTTTATCATTTGAGATTATAGTTATTAATGATGATAGAAATGACACTGTATCCCTAAATGCCTGAGAGCACTGGAGGTACTCTCCAAGGTGCCTTGTAGCAGGGTAATTTGCCACTTTGGTTGAAAGGGAGTATCTTTGCACAATGCTTGTTTTAATTTTGAATACAAATAGACTGTAACTCTTCTTCTAGTATTTCTGTTGCACTGAGTGCATCAGACTGTTAGTGCTTTGTTCCATGCTGTAGAACACTGCAAGAAATGTTGTTACTTTAACTATTAACTTTAAAATTAATTAAGCACTAGAAATTAGCTAAATTTTGTGTAAGTAGAAAATATGCAGGTTAGTTACCTTCAATGACTGGGTTTCTCTTAGTAGTAACGTGAAATCGTCTATGTCTAGGACATGACTGAGTAGGGCTTACACAGCAGCAGTTGGGCAAAGGTGAAGTACAAGATTACTCTGTTGGGTGGAAGGGACCTTTAAAGACCATCTAGTACAACCCCCAAGAGTCTGCTTGTAAATCTACATTTCAATGGGATATTGTTTTAGTATGAAGAGATACTACTTTTTTTTCAGACACAAGCCTACATTAGTATATCAGTTTACTGCTTCCCTCCCAACAAACATGTGCCTGGAAACCTTGCAACCTTTGTGCAGCACTTAATTACCACCATTGGTAGAGTCCTGGAGCCTCAAAGGGAGTGTATTGTGTTAGCTCTACTTCTTCTACCTTTTTGAGGGCTTCTATAATTTTTGTTCATGTTTCTGTCTCTTTAGGCTGCAGGGAAGGAGTGTAGGAGATCACTGTTGGTGTTTTATCCATACTCTCTTAAATTTTCAGTGTGGGAAGTGGCAGCTATGCATTAGGCATCTGTATAATGAGAGCAGCTGAAGAAATTCTGCCTGCCTCAAAATACAAGCACATGTCAAAAGACTCCTGATCTGTGGATTAGTGGTAACAAGTGTGACTGTGATATGGAACCATCACTTTCAAGTGAGACTGGAATTACGTTGGCAGTAATAGTTAATTATTACACGATATGCTGTGTGTTTTGGAAATGCTATGCAAAGTTAAATGGAGGCTTAACTGCCCCATTACACTGAAATAGCATTCATCACTGTAACGCAAATCCATTTCAATGAAGCATGTCACAGACTGTTTTGAGTTGCTCCTGAGATACGGGTTCTCAGTGTATTCATCTGAATTTCACTCAGTCATTTGAGTCTGTTGCCAACAGTTATTTCCAGTTAGTTTAATGGGAGAATAAAGGAATAAAATTTGACCAACTTTCTTTGCACATATTTTGTGCTGCCATAGTGTTCTGCTTTAGGAAAGCAAAAATATAAATATAGTTAGTGCACATATTAGTGTATGCCTCATTTTAGGGGGAAGCGTTATTAATAAATTTTGCCATGATGTGTCAGTCACTCAAGAACTTATGTTATATTCTTTCAAAAATTAGATTTACTTTTTAATTTTTCTCTTCATTATGCGGGTGTTAAGAGATACCTTGAAATGGGGTAATTTTCTGTGTGGTAACGCGAAACAACTAAATCTTTATTTTGTACATCTTTAAAAAAATGTAGATGTAGATGTGTAGATGTGTGTACATGTGTGCTGCTGTAGATCAGAGTGCTCAGCTTGGATACGTTCAACCAGATGAACTCTTTGTCATGTTGTTGCATCATCAACTCCACTGATTCAGAAATCCCATTAATAATTTCCCAATGTTTCTTGGTAATGCTTATTCAGTTATGTACTCACAGTAAATTCTAATGTAGCTGTCATAGTTGACAGTGTAATTATAATAATTCTGTAATTGTGCCACATAAGGACATACAATCAGTGGGAGGTAGGAGAAGGAAATGTATTTCAGAACACTTAATCTTCAGCTTTATCCATTGCTTTTGATACAGTCATCTTCCAGTCTTTTTAACTGAAGAAATGGAAAGTGAAATCTGGAAATGTTGTGGCTTAAATTTCAGAATACCTTTTCCTTAAACGCTGGACAGGATTATTAACGGTGCATAAAAGATCGTCATCTACATTTTAATTAGTTAGATTTTTACACATGTATTTTTTAATATTACCTTCTGATTGGTATCTTTTTTTGCACAAAGCTAAATTCTGTCCTAAAGCACCCGCCCTAAACTAACAAAAAACCTCCACATATACACATCTAACCGCACAACTCTTGGTGAGGTATTTTTGTAAAACAGTTATATATGGCTCTGATGACCTTACTTGTGCTCTGTGCATCATCTGAAGCTGGCACATCTGTGGAACCAGACAGCAGTTATTCAGAGAGGGACACCTGTGTGACTAATGTATGTTAGTACTACTGACACATCACTGCAGGGAGGGCAGAGCAGAGAACTTTGAAGGGGTCCTAAGTTCATCCTTTCAACTGCAACGTTAGCAGCATTGAAGGTGGCGATGGAAGTATCTTGTATCCACTGCATTACGTTAATTTCTACTTTTCTCCATGGAGTTCACACTGTTCCAATTACCCTGAATTTTAGCAGCTGTCCCTGACATGATGTATTTCCTTTCATAAGGAAACTGAGACTGGGGATGGATGCTGTACCTGTCACCTAGTCTGTGTCTGTGGCCATCTGAGACTATGCTGACATTCTAAAAACCATTACTGTCTCATCCCAGGTAGCATGTTGAAGGTCTTCTGGGGAGATGTCTGAAAATTCAGATTAGATGACAAGACTGCATGAGGACTTTAGTTTGAACTAGAAGCATTCATTATCTTCTGTCAGAGGTTTTGAAATAGTAGTTTTACTAACTTTGAGCATAGTGTGAAGCATGTGTATTCTTTGTTTAAGGGATAGAGAAATTTCTGTCTAAATTATCTTTAATACAATTGTAGTTGGCAGTTGGCACCAGGGGCAAGGACTTGCAACATGGAAGTAGCTCAGTTTCTTTTCCCAGAATCCCAGAACAGCAGGGTTTGGGAGATACCTCTGGAGATCATCTAGTCCAACCCCCTGCAAAGCAGAATCACCGAGAGCACATTGCTCAGCATCATGTCCAAGTTGGTTTTGAGTATCTCCAGGGAAGTAGACTCCAGAGCCAATCTGGGCAGCCTGTCCCAGTGCTCTGTCACCCTCAGAGTGAAGAGTTTCTTGTCATGTTCAGAAAGAATTCCCTGTGTTCCATTTTGTGCCTTTTGGTCCTTGTCCTGTCACTAGGCACCACTGCAACGAGTCCAGCCCAAGCCTCTTGGCATCTGCCTTTAGGTGTAATTTATAAATACTGATGAGATCGTTTCTCAGTCTTCTCAAGGCTAAACAGACTCAGCTCTCTCAGCCTTTCCTTATACAAGAGGTGCCCCAGCCACCTCATCATCTTTTCAGCCCTACCTGTCTTTCTGGAGTGAGGGAGCCCAGGGGCGGGCACAACACTCCAGAATTGGTCTCACCAGGGCAGAGCAGAAAGGCAGAATGACCTCACTTAATCTGCTGTCCATACTCCAACTAATGCATCCCAAGATACCATTCCCCTTCCTGGCCATGAGGGCACATTGTTGGCTCATGCAAAGAATACTCATTTCAAATGGCATAAATTTTCACCTTGGATGTCCTTTGATACTCAGTTTTAAATTGGATCATTTGAGCTTTTATTTTCCTCTATATTCTAATCCTTCAAATTCTGCGTTTACCACTGTTAATTTTCCAGTTTCTTGTACACTTCATTGGCATCTGCTTTGCTGTGCTGTTGATGTAGTATGTGTTTCTACCAAAGGACTATATTCCTAAAACATAACCACATCAGGTCAGATGCATTTTGTCTTATGATTTTGGGATTAACTCTAAAATTCAGTTATGGAAGAAAAGTATTGCCCTGGGGATTGTAGTGGAAAACTGAAAGAGACCACCGGGCAATCAGTAACTGTTTGAAGGCTCCAGAGTTTTCGTCTTTTCTCTCAGCCACCTCTTTTAATTCTGCTTGCTGTAGCATCTTACTTGCCAGTACCATTGTGGAAAGACTTCACATTCTCTTGTAAAAACATCTTCACTGTCTCACCTTGGAGAACTCACAGGATTATGCTGGAATGCCAGGGTTTTTCTTGGATCCCACAACTGAATCAGCACGAACGTTCCTGCATATTAGGTTACAGTAGTTTCTCAGGGTCTTTAATGTTGTATTTTCACTGCTCAACCAATGTTCTGATATGAAAACATCAGATAAAAAAGTAGTTACCTTTATCTCTCCTTTTCTTAAATATTCCCCATCATCAGAATAGCAAAACAACTTACTTTGCAATAAGTAAACATTATGAGAAATTCCACTAATAATATGTGCTTTTAAGGCTGTGAAGAAGCAGACAAGCTGAGTATCTAATTAAAAAAAGGGTCCTCTACCTGACCCTCTGTATAAGTACTGCCAACATTGGAGCTCGCAGGAAGTGCAGGGCTAATTCAAGTAACTTAAATTCTTACTTAAAGCTCTTGCTGATGAATTAGGCTTTGTAAGAGTGTGTCAGATCACCAGAGCTCTACTACTGAGCTGTCTTTCCTTCTGGTTTCTTAAGCTAGCAGCACTGTCATAACTGGGAACTAGTAAAAATCAAGTTACATAAGTAAATGGGGATGGATGGACATGCAGACCCTGGACCTTACCAACATAGTAAGAAGGAGCAGGGAAACGGCAAATGTACTTAGGCAGTTGCTTATTTGAAATATCTTTCTTATTTTAATGATTTGTCTATAACAATTACATTACACTGAGATGCCTTATCAAGTAACCAAGTGTGAACAGTTTTACTGACTGTGATTTACCGTGTTCAATAAAAATTAAAAAAAAAAAAAACAAAAACATTTTATTGAAGTGAAAGGTATAGTTCCCACTTCAGCTAGTGAACCAAATCCAGCACTGTAAAACCAATTTAGATATTTTTCAGAGATTTCACAGCAGAGGTGTCTGTAACAAGTGGTCTTTGAGAGGAGAAAATGTTTATTTTTATGGCAGACTGCATATTACATACAAAGTATTCAAGTAAATTTGGATGCAATTAAATATGCTGTTAAAATTTAAAAGAAACAAATTGCTTATTGCTTGTAAATGTGCAGTGTTTATAAATATCAGAACTGGTTTGGTCTGCATGCTTATCCTTGGCAATAAGGAACAAAATGTCTTTATGGAGTCACCTTTCAGACTTGAGCATTTTAATTCAAATTTAGGATGCATCTGTCCCCTATGCTACTGTGGTGTGGGGGAAAATGCAAGATGTGCGAGTTTTGTAGTTGTTTGAGAGTGACGCAAGGCTCTTACACTTTGGATATTCCTCAAGTAAAAGCATGTAAATACTGGGCTAGTTGGAGTTAATGCTTAATTGTTAAGCTTTACGAGGCAAATTGATTGATCCTTGTCAGGCAGGGGGCTCGGACTCTATGATCATCAGAGATCCCTTCCAAGCCCTACCATTCTCTGATTCTGTGATTTGTACCGTGATGAGTGTGTTTGCCTAAAGAGAAGGAACAGATGTAACAGTTTAAAGGTCCCTATGCCCTTCTCTTCAATGTAACTTGCATTTTCCTGCTTCTGTGTATGCAAAGGGATGAAGTCGCTTCTCCCAGTCAAGTGTGACATCTTCTCTGGTAGCATATTTCTTATTGTCCTTCTTATTTCACATCTTTTTCTAGTGCCTGTACAACTTTACTAGTAAATAAAACAAATAAAATGAACTAATTAGAAAAATGAACTAATGGCATTGTCAGGACAGGTGTTCTGATGGCATAATCCTCGGTGCCAACATATTCCAAGTTACTGGGGACATAATCCATCATCTCCAGCTACTCTGCATTATCTTGTCAGTGAGCCTGTGGCAGGCAGGTGAGAGGTCATTGCAGTCTCTGTGAGGTTTTTATATTTTCAGGTAGAATGGAGAATGATCTGGGCAGTGAAGGATGTTAAGGACATAGTTAAATCCTCTTGTGCCTCTTGGGTTTGTATTTGCAAATAAATAG